>JARPRG010000514.1:373718-397439 GCA_031001745.1 Hartigia nigra
AAAATTCCTGCTGTATAAGCGAGAGATTTTACGCATAATTCCTAGAAACCCCCGACGCGTAATATATCCGCTAGTCAATTTGAATAACCAACGAAAGTCTGATATTATATTATATAAAAGAATTTTAATGCATGCTACAAAGGCAATCTCGCCAACCATAATGGTGCGACAGATTCGATGAGATATGTTATAATCGTTTATTCATTTGTGCTTTAGTACAAACGTGATCATCCTCATCTAAAACACAAAACGAAATACAATGATTCACTTTCCGCAAGATTTCAACGATGAATCTCTTTATTATTTTCGTTTTTCATTATTCTTTTTTCTCCCATTTTTTTTTTTTTCTTCCTATCCTCATTCCCACTTTTCACGCATCTCGCACGCACTCACTCTTGCATGCACTCGCGTACACAAGATCTTACTTTCTCGTTTCTCTCTTACACTCTGTCATATAAAATTACGTTACTTGAAAAAATGGTACAGATGGTATTTGGTATGTGATACATGGTCTATATGTATAATAATAACAACAATAATAATAATAATAATGAGAATTATAGTAATAATTATAATATCGATACGATATCCTAAAAGCGAAACCACGCGATTTGCTCATTGTAATTTGCGAGTAAATCACGAGCCCGACTACCATTATACGTATAATATATTTATATAATATCTATGAGTACTGTTATTAGTACGTAATCGCATGGGAGCTTGCGCGACGCGTTACAATTAAGACGTCATAATAAAAAAAAAAACGCGAAACGACGCAATACCTCCTTGCATCCCTAATAAAGTACAAGTTAGACGATTTTAAAAATTTCGTGTATAAAACGTGGTTTATTTAGTTGTCTCTTTCTCTTATTTTTCTCTCGTTATATCGTTTCTCATTCTCTTTCATAAGTATCGCCACTGGTGTTGGGTATCACCATATTGACTATTGGCATTTCCTCATTAAATGGCGGCTATGGCTTCGGCAATTTTGACAAAATGTACGCAGCGTTTCTCTCTACGTTTGCTTATCGGTTTATTCTCGAAACATTCGACCGAAGTAGCCGTTTCTTCCTGACAAGAAATTTCTCTAAACGACTGGCCAAGAACGGCGAGTATTTTCATAAGGTGAATGCGAACTGAATAATAACCAGTTGAAAAATATGGTTAGGTTAGATTTGCTATTAGAAATACGAACGCTATTTCACGCACGGAATGTTCATTTAAACGTATAATAACGAATAACTGACGCATGAACGTTGCACACAGTTAGACACGCTATACCGTCTCGAGTCCTTGTCGATTATTACATTTACATAATAACTTTTCGTTCTCCTTCACTGTTTTCCAGCAATACGCCATTGGCTAGTGGCAGGTTACGTTGAAACGTCGTTCAGTTAACAATAGTGAAATTGGAGGAATCACTTTCGATGTTTTTGCTACGTTCGCTGCTGATTCCTAATAATGACTTGTGTCGAAGAACGATCGAAGGTATCTAAACGGGTCTTTTGGATTTTATCGTTTTATAATTAACGAACGATCAAGTGCACGTGTCCTTAGTGCAATTTCGTTTATTTTTTTTTTTTTTTCTCTAGTAAAAAACAGGCTACATTGCACGATGGCGCGAATTCGTGCAAATTTCATGTCTCCTTCTTGCATTGTTTTCAAGGTGTCACTTTTGTATCACGATATGTCTCGTGGTTGTGGCTTTTATTCTCTATTGACTAAGGACAATTGTATAGCGAAATGAACAATGTAAGAAGGAAATTCCATGAAATGCATAAATGATTATGTACAGAGGCTCGAGATTGCGTTGTCGGGTAGAAATATTTTTAAAATGAGAAAGGCGTGAAAGTGCTTTGGCAGATATGATACGAGTGCCTAGTTCGATTACGAGCTTGTTCGATTACCACTGTGCTAAACGTTGGTCACGTACGATTTATACAATCTTAATCTATATTCTTCTTCTCCTTGTATACAGTGTGATCCTGGGCACGTATACGTAATTATATGTTACGCAAACGGGACGCACATGAATTACGAAATTCCAACAGGACGAATTATGCCGATGCGACGCCTTGGTATTCCTAAAAACTAATGTTCATCTATTGGCAAGATTATGGCGGAAAATTTGAATACTTTCGTTTCACGGCATTAATTACGACACGATCGTGTCGAGAAAAAGTAGTGAATTAACATTGTTATAAATCGTACGGACATCGTTGCTATTTAGTACAGTAATGAAAAGGGAAAGTTTATTGTTTACGTGTAATATATAAAAATAAAAACAAAAATGAGAATAAACAAAAATATCACTAGTATTCGCTAAATACAATAATGGTCGACACGCCCGCACGTTATTTTCATCAGTCTGCTGTGACTCATTGTAGAACTATGAATTATTTAATTACGGGGTGACTCCTGTCTACTGTACCAGTGTGCTCTTGCATTTTCACGTAGGCCTCGTAACAATAGACTACTCATTAACGATCGTCCAATTTTCATAAATATCTGGGCATTTCGCATCTCTTTTACACTCAAATTTTAATCAGCGTCCACTTCGTCGTTCATTGTCATTTTCATTATTACTGCCACGAGTATGCCGTAGTCATATATAATATATATATCGTACATAAATCAAGTGTATGCATATATATATGTATATGTAAATATATAATGCATATACACGTAAACATGTACGAAAAATAAGTAGTATTTTTTTTTTTTTTTTTAATTAGCACGCACTTTTATAGAAGCAAACGCTCAGGCAGCCAGTGATTGGTCGAGTGTGAGCTTTATACAATAAACTTAATAAGTTTCTTATTTTTATCGCTTTGTTTATTTGTTTTTTTTGTCATCCGTGTTGTCATTAAGTATTAGTTCATTGTGATTCGATAAATCTATCAATGGAATTACGATATGAGTAAAGGATCGATCCTTGCGATCGGGTAAGAAACTACTTGAACGAACCGATTTATGCGGGGTTCTTCACTGTCACGTGACTCAGGTGCGCCAAATTACGAAGATTCGCACGAGCGTAACGTATTACGAGACAATGTAACGCACACGATGTAATTACGCGAATAATAATGTAATGAAAAACCTCTTCTAAAATAATCTAAATTCATACGCCTAGGCGCTATTTGCAAGGACCACGTCCATTAGTATGATGGATGCTTGGCGCTCTGCGTGTTGGAGGGAAACAATTGTTTAAACTGGATCTAAGACCCTTGGCGAGTTATTATTAGTAACCGGCTACAGATTGATAGCGCGATCAATACGGGCGAATTCTATTGGATATTAAACTTTCTCAAGATCTTCCTCATCTACAGAACAGAATGACCCTCCTTTAAATGGTACTTTAAAATCTGTCTGGAATAATTCTAATTTCAATAATAATATATACGCGTAACTTGTATGTTAACGTATGGTAAATACGCTTGTATGATCCGTTTTCGCGCGATTTCCATATATCTGTCTCGCTCGATGCTGAACTTTTATTACTTCTCCACTGACCTCGTCGCCAGGGTCAAGGGCTTCCTGGTTCGTTTAAGAACATCGTCCACGGTCAGAATACTGTCATATTGCAGCTTTTGTTTGATAGAACGTAATAAGACCCGTGAGATCGATACCAGTGAACTTTAGCAGATCGTTGTAATTTCCATGACGTATAGCGTCGTCGAGATCCTCGCCGAGAAGTCTAAACGAAAAGTAACCCGTTCCAGTAATGTCCTTAATAAGCAATGTTATTGTCAGTTTTCAGCCGCAGGTTGAATTAACGAAGAGATCGTAGCTTGAGCCTGAGCACGAAGTATGCAACGATACGGAGGCCGATCAGGAAGCCGACGAGGGCGACAACGTCGACCCAATAAGCAGCGTTCGACATCGACATCTCCTCGAGGAACTTCGTTGGGCTCTTGTAATGGCAGTAGGCCTCGGAGCACTTCAACTTGGCGCGATTGTAACCGTAGACGGATATCATGGCGCCTTCGAAACCATACCGGATGTAGCTCACGTACGAGAGGAACTTCAGGTATCCTGGTATGGCGTTGAAGTTGACAAAGAAACCGGAAAAGAGTACTATGGGAACTGACGTCACGGGTCCGATGAATACTCCACTCTGTACAAATATATTAACAATGTAAAATATACACAGGGTGATAGACACATACACGAAATGACAATATCTTTAATTGGTTCTAACGATTAATTAGACTTCGGCAATAAATTAATTACCTCGACGCTCATAGCCGCTCCAATTAATAATCCAATCGATTGCGATACCAATGACGTCAGAATACAGATGTTGAGGTACATGAGAAATCTTTCTGTCTCGAATGGCTGGGATGTCATGAAGTAAACTATCATCACGTAGGCTATCGAGTAGACAATCTGTGTAATAACAATGTATTATATTATAGTGAAATGAACTCCATGCAAGTGGCTGATTACGTCAATTGAAATGCAAGTTAGATAACTTACTTGAAATGGCAGGTCTGCCAATGTTCTAGCAAAGTAAAAAGCCTTCAGAGAGTACCAATAGTTTAGGTGTTCTCTGACAAATACAGCCATTTCGATAGGAACTGGAACAATGTATAAAAGAGCTATCGTAACAGCTGTCTCTAGATAAGAACTTGTCAGAATAAACGTCATGTTTTATGCTCACATGTAAGAATGGTGGGCATCATGGCGGTGAACATGAGAAACATCACGGTGAAGAACACACATCCGGCATTGCTCATAACCTTGGAGGCTTCGTTTCCAATGTCATAATAAATCGCACCAATGAGAAAGCCGACAATCAAATGTGAGATCAGCCTCACCCTCGTTAAGGTCTATAATTAATTACACATTGATCACCAGAGTGCATATGTATAACATGATGACAGAAGCAAAAAACAATTGACAATGATGCCTAACCATATCTCTAATTTGTGATAAAAAAGTCCTCTTCAGCAAGATCCAAAATTGAATCCAGCCATTGGTCGGGAATCCGACCTTTTGTTCTATACTTTCTGCACTGTCTAATAAGGAAGTTGTGCAAGAAACTGGCATATTTATTACAGTGGCGCCACCAGGTGGTTTGGCTACGCCATTTGGTACCATGGCACCCGTTTCCGGTTTGATCTGTACCTGAGGAGGTGATTGCTTAGCTATATCATTAGACACTGCCTGCGCCGTTACTATGGTCGCCTGATAATGCTGATAATTATTACACTTTCCATTGTTCACAGCCATCACCAATTTGTGAACACATTCGCCATGTTCGCCACAGGCAACTTCCATCACTGAAGAACAAGAGTAAAGACAAATAAAGTTAATGAGTGAATTATAAAATTTAATTAAACCCAATAAAATAAGGATTTACCATAATCAGCTGGATTGTGATAACTCGGACAATCCAATCCCATGGATGATAAAAAGGGCACGAGTCCTCCGACGTTACCCTGATAGACAGACTGACCTTCGGCAAGTAAATAGAGGTGATCAAACATCTCAAATAATCTGGCGCTAGGCTGATGTATCGTACAGATTATGGTTCTTCCTGTAAATTATCATCAGGTAATTAATCAATTACTTTTAAACATTACATCCTTAACTGTCATTAGTCAACTTCAGCTTACCTCCTCTGCTGAGGGACTTTAGTAAGCTAAGACACTGAAAACAGGAAGAACTGTCAAGACCGGAAGTTGGCTCATCGAAGAACATCACTGGCGGATTATTTACTAGCTCCAGTGCTATTGACAGTCTCTTTCTTTGTCCACCACTGAGATTATGAGTTTGCGTATTACTGGCATCACTCAGGCCTAAAGTATCGATGATTTCGTCTATCTAAAATACAATGTTTATCTCGTTAGTCTTTCTTGATACAATATTTCCATATTCTCTCATCTAATTGACATTTGAACTCACCACGACTTTTTTCGCCGCAGCACTAATGTCTTTGCCTAACTTTAAATTCGCTGAGACTGTCATGGCTTCGTAAACCGTAAGATGTGGCAGCAAACGATCATCCTGCATTATGTAACAAGACATTTTGCGAAATCTTCTTAAATTTCTATCCTTTCCATTTATCAGAACAGATCCGCTCAAGTGTGACGTTCTGCGATTCCACAGAGAATCCAATTATTATATGTAAATTAAATTGACCTTCGAAGGATATATTTAATTATAATTCATTAAAATTTACACTCACTTGTAACCAGCAAGAACGTTCATAAGCGTACTTTTTCCAGCACCAGAAGGTCCCATTATAGCTGTAAGCTCACCGGACCTAAATTTTCCATTGACACACTTCAGTATAGTCTTATATCCTGAAAAGAAAATGAAACTTATACCAACAATTTAATGTACCAAAACATATTTGAAACCTTGTTTTTAAAATGCTATAATAAATATTTATAATATTTCCCACATTAATTAATATCATAGTTCCAGTATGGTTCTTACATGTTTTCTTTTATAAATACAATTAATTAGTCTACACATTTGTATGTCCAGGACTTTTATTACTACGACACTCCAATCTCATTGTAAGCCTGTATGTGTCTTACTCTTACTCATATGGTTAATATATATACGGACAATACTTACAGACTTATAACGAAATTGGACTGTAATTATGTCAGGCCTTGAGAACTTGTTTTTACTGGAAACATAATGATTTCATTTCCGTCGGCATCCCACCATTTGTTTATCTGATTGTGAGAGAAGCTTGTAGTTCCCAGTAGCTTATCAAAATTAAAGAAAGGATTAACGAGTGAAGAATTCAAGCGAGTGAACAGTTTCAATTGCCAAGAGAAAAAGAGAGAATTCGGATGACTGTACGAATAAAACCTCAAGAGATTTTTCGTATCTGATCCAAGGCAAAATTTTGGTTTTAAATAAGCTTGATAGTTCTCCAAGTGGATCTGGCAGAATCATTGGGATTTGGCAATGCGTCGATTGAGTCAAATTCATTTTGGCTTGGAATCTCAATAGTGCCAGGTGCATCTGCGCGCTGAAAGCAGAAGCGCTCAGTACATTTCTATCGACCCTTTCAAAGCCAGGTCATTCACATTCGTAGTACCCTAGGACCTGGGGCCTACCTAACGCACGGACATAGATATCAAGGTTCTCTTAATCAAGTGTCCTTTATCGTGAAAATAATGATATTTCCTTGGCTTTTTTGCTTTCTCAATAAAATGATCTCTTTGTAAAAGAAAAAAAAAATTTCATTCTAATAAAATAAAATTGGTTGAGGATTGTGAGTTTTGTCTTTTGTCTGATTCGCAGCAGTCAAATGGTTCTTTGTAAATAGTCGGGCTTCCCAAGCAACTCGAGGGAATTCTCATTGAAGTATGACATCACACGATTTCTGTTCAGAGGGTTAAAGCTTGGTTCACAACATCCATTAATCCATCATTATATTTATAATTGGACTTTGATCCTTACAATATGATGGATAAAATATATCGTCATATTTATAATAAATCGTCACATTCCTCTGGACGATGGCATACAATAAAAAAAAATAGAATTTATATCATACAGCTGCCAGAGCATCAAATATTCTTTGATATCGGTGACATTCTCTGTCCTTGAGTTTCAAATCTCATCGGTCTCAACCTTAAGGATTAAAGGACTCCATGGGATCACTAGGAATTCTGTATCATCCTGTATTTCATCCCCATCTTCTTACAGCATCCAAAAGTTTTTGATCCTGAGTTCCCGTGACGTCGTACCTCAAAATTCTCATTCTATTCGACTCTATTCCCATTTCTTTATAAACGACAAAACGAAGGAACCAAAATCAGTCTAAGATCTAATCCCCAGGACGTCCGTTCAGTCGTTAAACAACAACAGTCACTTCTCGAATAAAGATATTTCGTTTATTCTTCTGCGAAAGAAAAAGGATGAATAAAGAAATTTATTGAAAAAATGATTTCACCTCTTTTTCGGCCCTCGGAAACGCTATAGGCCAGATTCTTGAATTCGATGTCGACAGGCGGCCTCTTCGGCAGATGAGTCAGAGCCACGGCTGGTTTTTTATTCGTCTGACCACCAGGACTTACTCCACTATGATTCGGAACCTTCCTCGCCAGCATCCCAGTCCCAGTGCATACGGCAGCTGCAGTTCCATTCGATGCAGAGCCATTGCAACTGCAGTGAAGATTATTCTGAGAGCCCCTGTACAAGAGATTATTCATTCAAAGTAGACGCAGGATATGACAATTCCCTGCGAATAGGACTATAAATTTCAGACGGCACTATTGTCAGCTTCAGGAATAATATCCAGAGCGCACTGTACTCCCCGGGAAATATCGAACCAACCGAAAAGAGAATGAATGAAAATTTACAAAATAATATCTCTTTACCTATACTACCAGGACCAGTTTTTGCAATATCAAAATATTACCTTCCCTTGGTTAAAGGGTGACTACGAATAACAGCATACAGGGTGTCATGATGTGATTTCTTTTTTTTTATTATTTACTCACAGCCAGTTAACGTCTTTTCAAAACTAATAATAACAACCAAAAAATAATTGAACGTTCAAAGAGCCGTACTGAGCTTTGTATGACGTAAAGAGTGCCTTAGGGGTGGTTGAGGTAGTCTGACGCGAGGAACAATCGGATAGGAATAACGATGAATGGAAAAGGAGGGTAGTTTGGGTGGGAGGCAAAAAAAATTACAAAACCTCAGATACCTATTGATCCCACGAATGAATGACTCTGATGTTTTTATTATTCGACATTCTATTCAATCATGTTATTTTCTTTATCTTTTTTGAGGATGAGTGGGAGATTATTTTTTACATATATACCCTTACTACCCTTACCTACTCGTACCTCCATCAATCAGCTAGATAGATAAATAAGTGTCTGATCTAACCACAAAGAATTAAAAAAAAAAAAGAACTTAAGACTCGACCGAATCAAAATTTAGACGATATTGAAAACTAACCTGTCTGGCAACGCTACATCACCCTTAGATGTAGAAACCAAAGGCGCCATTTTCGTATTAATTATATTACAACGATACAAATATAATATAAAATAATTAAAAGATTGCACTGATCATAAAACCCAAGACTAGCCAGCTCGCGGTCCAAACGATCACTAACTTCATCCAATCGATGGAAGATCAATTGGCACTATCAAGATGGTCGTATTTATCAATTGAGTAACACTATTATATTTATTGATTATCATTCGACAAATAAGAAGGGAATTAAAAAAAAAAAGACACAGGAGCCTTTTTAAAGTCCGAGATCTTTACGAGTGACGTTTGTCCATGATAACGTAGACATATCGTGATAGCGTCAGACACAGCGAAGATTAAAATATTTGTATATCAATTAAATATGCCGAACGTGTCTAGATTAAAAAAAAACTATACTGATTGTAAACTCGTAGGCCAATCAACCGTTGAGTAATCGTTATATCACGACTCTTTTTATTCACGTCAATATAATTTTGATCTCCAATTTTAATTATAAATCTATATCTAACTTAAGTACCTGCTACTGTTACAAATACAGTCCGAATGAACATTTTTTGCCTTATCGATTCCAAACTGATCTTTCGAGCTTTTTAATTCTCTCGTAGGGATCGCGTGAGTCATTATTATCAAGGGTGCTTCCCACCTTATTCGTTTTTGCGACTATACCGAGAAACAGGAAGAGGGGGATTTGATTCAAGGACACGTCGAGGTAAACAGGGACATGTCATACTGTTGGTCAATGGGTGAAGGCCATTTGGGAGCAGACAGAATTTCCTGAGAGATTTTTTTCTTTTTGAAAAAATACTCATCGGATTAGTACTGAGATAATGATTTTGGTTGAGTATCGTTTTTTTTTATTGACCGAAATTTCCCAAGGAAAATCTGCAAGCTGGATGCTAAATGAAATTCGGGTCAGATGGCACGGTCGATATATTTGGTACATCGTACGCTCCTAGGATAGAGATATGGACTGTTCGTTAGGTAGTTTTCTCAATATACCACCTATGTATATTATACTTGCTATTCCATTCCTTGTTTCAACCAAGACCCTTATCTCTGCGGGTTGTTATAAATTGCCTTATGTAAATTCATTTCGCGAAGCTTTAACAGCAACGAATTCGCTTTCAGTGGTTCTCAAGCAATATATAGAGCATCGTAAAAACGTTGATCGATGATTCAATGTTGAGCGATGACCAATGACATCGAACAAAGAATCATGGATCATCGGCTCAGCATAATTAACATTCCGAAGTATCAATTAGTCTAATTACCCCAGAACAGCATTGTTAAGATTCTCCAGGTGCAGGGAAGGCGGTGGCGACCTGATCGTCACTTGATGACTTCCGCCAGCAACGAATTGTACCTGTTCATCGCCATTGTATCGTGTACCGCCCCCACCGACCAATCCAATATTCTTCATATCATCCATTCTCCGTTATCGCCAGCACTAAAAAAAGATAAAGAAAATTTACACGATATAAATCATTCGATCATTGATGATTGAGAACCTCTGTCTTACGACTATACCTATACACGTGTGTCTCTCTACTGTACCTTATGACGTAATAACGGGTAGATAACGATATCGCGATTAAGGACGACAGTCTCTGCATCGGCATATCCTATACTAAAAATCATTAGGAATCGTCTAACTAGAACTATCATTAAAATTCATCCCGAAATAGAGCATAATGATGAGTAGGTGTTGAATCATTCGCTTTTATACAGAGTTTAATGACCATCGGTATGAACGGTTCAAGGACATTTTTCATACCGACGACAGATCGAATTAGTTATGGTCCAATGAATATTCTGGATCGTAACACGTGTCCGATTGGCAATATAAAATCAATGCAGGGTTAATGCTCGATCAGAGATCTAACTCTAATCAATCTTCTTACGATTACAACGATCATAATAAAAATAACTTGATGTATTATTTATTGTATTTTGATCCACCTCATATTTCTGACTGTGATCTATTAATGTCAGATCATCGAATATAGGAAATACGCTAGACGTACTCTAAGTGTCCCCTCTCCCTGAAAATCGTCGTGGAAATTTTACAATTTTTTCAAGGTAATTTCAAACATTATCATTTTTGATAACCGGTTATTCAAGGAACACAAAAAATTATTATGGTTGCCTCATACAGGAACTAAGAGCAAAAGGCAGCATCGATCATGATATACGAATTTAAATAGTTAACCTTTGTATCTCAGTCAAACGACGATAAAAAAGCTGTGTCGTACGAAAGATGAAAACAAAAAAACAGTATATCGAAAATATTTTATTACGTCATATTATTTGTCCGAAATGACAGCAGCCTCTAGCATCGCGTAATTTCGCTCTGATATACTTAATTAATCTTAACGATCATTCCACGGAATAGTATTGTGACGGTGGAACCTAGTAACCTGTGGCACCCATTTGACCCTAAATGACTTTCTACTGTTACGCGTAAATTTAATCTACATTTAGAAGCTATTACGAAAACGTATCTATGACACGCAATATCGATCGGGTAGCGATTCTCCAAAACCTGAAACAGATATCGTCAAGAATTCATTTCGACAGAGAACATTGGAAGCTTCCGTATAGCGACAACGTCACATTGTATATAGAAACTAATTTTATTGTATTTTTTTTTTGCCACGAACAGGTCGCTACTCCTTTCAATCAAGATGGCCGACGGATATACATATTCCGTTTCCTCACTCGAGGACACAATAATTCCCTTATACCCATTGTGTATCTGGCAATGGAATAAAGTCTACTGTCGAAGACAACGTACCTGCTGTACTTTTGATACACCCGATATATGCATTTCGTTCTATTACCTTCAACCAAGTGCAGTCAACTAAGACGGGTTTCCCTGCAAAGATACCTGACACGGCGAACGCTGAGTGTGAAATTTGGACTGCCGAGATTAGAATGGGGTTTTAGATTTATTCAAGAACAAAGTTTAGGCATTCTAAGCATCATCACTGTTAACGGTTATCCATTGAATGAGTGAATGACGTAAGATATATCGATGCCATAACGATTCCGTAAGCAAAAAAGTAATACAAGTGTAAAATATCGTAAATAAAAAGAAAAGGATACCCAGAAAATTTGTCTGTCTTATAGCAATTTTCATGTAGCCTCTGACTCATCGAATTGGATGCATACATTGAGGAAGCTCATCTTATTGAAAAGACCACTTAAAGAAGTCTTAAAGAAGTCAGCAGGCTAGTCGTCTATGAACGAATTAGCTACACGTACGACCATACAAATTTCACGTATGAAACGTACCTTTAGCAACAAAGACTTTAAAAGGAGCGTGGAACGGCCGCTTAAAACGGGACACGCTATACAGCATTGCGGCAAAGGCACCAATGAATTAATACTAATATTTTTACTTGCTATGATCTTTCGATAAGTGCACCAGGTGGTGTTTGTAAATCTTAGCATAGGATCGTGATAATTATACATGTATTACAATCACGATCAAAGAAACAAGCAATCTTCGAATTTGTATGTTTCCGGGCGAAATGTCTTGTGAGAATCGCAGCGTGATTTCACCAGGATCGAAAGTCAGTGCCACGTGTGTCCCTCCATAAAGTTTACCTACGTCATATTCCGGTTCTTCTGAATTTTTTTGGGGGAATTTAGTCCTCCGTTCTTGCCAACAGGCAAATGCAAGCGTGAGTAAATAGGCAGTAGTGCGTACACATGCGCAAGCGTCTTTATATTCCCGCGAGAGGGTGGGATCCTCCCTTAGTCGAGAATTCTTCGTACTGCGAGCTCAGAGTTGGAAATCTTAGGGAGGAGAATAGCGTATAAGCTTTACCGAACGTATGAAAAATTGTACGATAAAGAAAATATAAATAAAAAGGCCTGAGGGCGAACCCGATGAAATAACATTTGAATCGCGACGCTGCAATTTTGTTTTCCTTGTGCAAACTCGTTTCCGCTCTTGTACAAGTACAATCAAATTTGTTCTCAGCTGAATATACAGTACATAAATAGAATCGTGTCTTATCAGACGTACTTTGGATGATACAATGCACCACAAAAAAAAAGCGGTTATCTTTTTTCGTCTTTAAAAAAAAAAAGAAACAGACCGCAGGCACTCGAGTGAGACATTTCGAATGGGTCTCATATCCGATCCCAAAGACTACCGGAAGTCTTTGGGTCCTTCTTGATTTCGTAATGCCTGTGAGTTATGTCAGCTTGTATATAAGACTGTATTTGTTTGTGGCAGACGGAATGGCGACACGAAGAACGTGAAACAGCAGCTACTGGCTCGTGGCCAGTCGACGACATTGCGCTTCTTTTTTTCTTTTCTTCTTCATCTTTGAAAAAAGAATATTTGTTAGTTACGTTAAATGCATCGAGAGGACAGCCAAATAGTACCAAAGAGATAACTGTCCAAGTCAGTTTTTAGGTTAAGGAAGAGACGTCGAATTCATATTAATACAGTAGACTACCGTTAAATGTTTCCCAATGGTTCGCTTATCTTACACCTGGAGCATTCGCATTATCCCCCACTACCATATACCGAGCATACCGTTGTAGAAGCGTGGAAGGATGGCGTGTTTAAAAACAAAGATAATGAATTTAAATAAAGAATGCTCGAAGAGCGAGTTCTTATTAAATGTTTCCTTTTTTCGAATCACCTTACACCGCCGAAAACATACACTCAACGAGAGTTTACCGTCCAATTATTAGCGCATCTTTGTTATTGTCGATAATTTATATTGAATAAAATACTATAATAGTTGATACAACTAAGAATTATTCTATTCTTGCTAATTTAAAAGAAGAAAATATTTCTATGCACGTATCCAAGATAATGAAATCGACTATCGACTACACGCGATTCGGTGACGTAAACGGGATTGGACCGTGCACACGCATACATGCTTTCTTGGTATAATAATAAATGCTATTATTAAAAATTGTAATCACGATACAATAATGATCTTAAACAATGAGATGATAGCGAAAAAGAAACTGATGCACTTTAATCTGATATTATTATATATAAATATCAGACAGATTCGTGAATAAGAAGGAATTCAAGGACCGGATGGTTCGCTATTATGATCCTGTGGATGAGGAGACTATCCGGTATTTGACCCTGGTGGACTTTGGTCAAATGGCAATAGCCGATGTTATAGCCAGACAGGGAGATGAAGAAGATGAACGTGAGATCCAGTGGCTGGGGCTACTATCGCAATACTCTTTGCGATTCGTCTCTCGTTTAGAGACTGTAATCTGTCTTTATTTGCATCGATCAGGCAATCGTATTTCAAGTAGCGTTCTCCATTCATTGGTAAATTCGTAATCTGACCCGCATAGACAAACGGATGGGAATAGGAGAAAAAAAAAGTATAGTCTGTATGAAAGAAGCAGTAACATAAAATAATTAATACGGTAACAAACTATATGCATTACGTATGTATAGTTAAGATATATATGTTTTATTAGTACATATATAAGTAGAGCTTATATATATACTTAGGATCGAATCGAGAAGCAAATGTCACATTTATTAGACATTTCATAAAGAAGTCTCCTATCATTCTGGAAAAACACGTATAGAAAATGGCTCCTGGAAAAGGTTACGGAAATGACAAAAACGTTTCGTCTCGTGAGAAAATATCTAGCTTTGCCATTAGAAATAGAATACTATTAATAGTAACGTCTGGCGCGTTAGAGCGAAGCTGTACTTTTTTCTGGTACACGTGTAGATGCCACGAATAATGTCAAGAAGACTTCAGGACCCTATAGCTTATACGTAACGAACGCTGAAAATGGGTCATCGCAAAGTGAAATATGTAAGATCGTTTTTTTTTTTTTGTTATAGAACACAAAGTACTTACGGCACAGACAATCGATGAGCAGTCGTGGATATTCTTATTCATTCCACGATTATGGAGAACATTGCTTTCATCGCTATTACTCCAGTTCCCATAAGTTTTTATCGTACGTTGCGTGTATCGTTGCGTGTTGCGTTTTTATCGTACGTTGCACGGTACTATCACTCCTTTGTCGCACGACACAATAACTGGTGTGAACTAGGTACTTCTCTTTCTTCAATTATTTTTTTCACAAGACAAATTTTACTAGTCGCTATAACAAAATAACGTCTCAAATTCGCCTACGCACTCGCGCCTTTTCTATCGCGCATTGCGTATTCGCGTATCGCATTCACGATAAGAAACTGACTGGCGGCTGCTAAACCGTACCGTCAAAATCAGCTGTCCGCCAGTTCTACCGAGCTGCGCTTCTGCTTGGTCTGTTCGTTGTAATAAACCGAGCTGTCCGCGAGGCAGGGCCGTAGCTAACTTAGGTACCATCGTACGGGGTGTTCCCCACCCTGCTGCCATACCTTTGTTGACACCTGTCACTGTTTGACATCGAAAACAGGGAAAGTATTGACCCTATGAATTTCTTACGATTTTCTTGTACTCTATGCATACAGGAAATTAAAATCATTCGTATAACGGAATTTCCATAAAATCAATACTGATTATGTTTTTTTCATGGTCTAACGGTACATTCTGTCGTTGTACTGTGTTACCAGTATTCTAGATGAAGCTACAATTTTTAATTAAAGGATGACAGTCAGTTGTCTCTGTCAATTATGAGAAGAAAGAAAACACTATTGTTTATGAGATTTTTTTTACCTAAAGATCACGAGAGAATGAAAAAATAAATTACAAAAGTGCAGAGGATCGTGTTTAAAAAAAGAGAAATATTTTTATTTCTCACGACCTCACAAAGAGATTCTAAGAACTATATTCCATCGTCCACACCTCTGTTGTATTAAATTATTTTCATCATTGCCCAGGGCCCCACGATCCTCTAGTACGCAACTCAATCAACTCGCGCATGCAGCACAAAGTCCTGTCAGCAATAAGGAATATAATGGCGTGTACGGTCACGCAATTCTCGACTCGAGTTGCGAAGCGCCATTGAATAGTGTGAGCGCGAGAGTGATGTAGCGAGTTGAAGAGAGACAGAGAGCACCCAATGGAATTGCGTAAGAGAAAGATAGAGCAGGGCCAAAGAGAGTGAAGAAAAATAAAGGAGAATGGGCCAGCGTATACTGCGGGTCGATACTCGAGCACTGACCGGGTACAGATGCACTCAGCCAGTACGTTCGCACCGAACAAAAAAGAGAACCTAACAGTAGAAAATACAAGTATGAGAAAGATACCAATGACATTGAGAGAACGCATACACTCATGAATGAAACATCGAACGTTGGTCCAGTTGCCTTGGAAAATGGCTTCCTTTTTGACAACCAAAGAATACTGTAGGAGTAGAGAAATTCTAGCTATGCGAGACCGGTAGAGGTTTTTACTTTTATTTTTATTAGACTCCTGTCTCTTGCGCTGAGTCAGACTTCGCGTGGCTAGGTAATAATATTTAAAATCTATGAATTCTTCTCCTCAATGTATAATCTTCTTCAATGAATTGTATATTAATATTTATTATATCTAGGATTAAATATTATATAATATATTATCCGATCAAGCTTCTAAATTTGTCTGATTTTCTTAAAGAGAACGATCAGTTCCTTCCAGTTCGGTTCCATTGATATATCATGTTCCACTGACCGTATTAAAAATTATACATTTTATTAATACTTGCACGTGACTGAAATCGATCGACTAATACTATTTGAACGCTGATCAAACATTTTATCGCACTTTCGCAGGTCGAAATATATTCCGTAATTTTACCGATAAGAAAAAAATCTTATACAGCTACGACAATTTCAAAGATTAATAAGTATACAGTCTATAATAAAATATAAGTCGATCATTTCGAAGACAGAGTTTACATATTAAAGACGATTCAATCTGTTTTTAATCTTCTATAAATTTCCCTCCAAATATAATGTCAAAATAGAAAAAAAAACATACTAATCAATTGCGTCTAGCGATAAGTCACAATGCGAATTACTAGACCATGTAGGTCCTCCTGGTCGGGACTCAAGGCGAGTTCATAAGCAGCAGCAGGGACGCACTCAAGTATCAGTATAGGTATTCTTCTAGTCAAGAGTCTATTTTCAGATTCTGACTACGTCATCGATCTTTTACTGATATCGATTGCCAATATGAGACTGAAAAAGTTACTTTCGCAATGACCTTATCGACTAGTAACAGTCACAAATTCGATACGTATCAATACAAATGGACCTAGACAAATTTTCGATTATCCAAACTGTGCCTACGTCTATTGATATTTATTTATACGGCCTTATAGTTAAACCACGTACGAGGTTATGCACGTTTCAAGGGTCGATAAGAACATCGTGCAATGCCAAGAGGCCAGGTAATGTGCGTTCGACCACAAACTATTTGTATGGCATCGAGGTTGACGCCACGCGTGTCGCCATTTTGCCATTCTTAATAAGCCAGACGACACATCCTCTGTAACGACAATTGGCGAAAAGCATCTGACCTTACGCACTATGGTTCGGCATTGCATTTTAAGCTTGAGTGTCACAAAAGAAAGAAATGAAGAAGCACAAGAGCAAAGTCCATTGGCCACTTTATCATCGTTTCAGATGATAATATATTGCGCGTGAGACCGGCAATCACGATTCCATTAGTACAAGGTTCAATAATCAGGAAGTCATCATGACATTGAGTAGTGATGTAGCTGGGTATCGCTAAAAAAAAATGCATAAATATAATCCATTTGATTGATACTTTCATTATCATTTAGATCATTTAGATTACCTTATACGTATGTACATAGTTCGAGTTTAGATGCTTGTCGTTTTGGTATAAAATAAAACGTCGTGCACGTGCGTGCAAGATAATTTCCGTGTTTGAGTCAACGGACAAAGATTTCATTTGAAATATTAGTACTGTAACCTATGCCGTATAAGGGTCAAAGGTTATTTACGCTAAATGATATACGTCTTCCTGCAAGTACCATATGCAATATGTAGAATTATTTGTTCGACTCTTGGCAAGAAATCTAATCCGTCCTTGATTTTTTCGATTTCCACGTACGTCGTTATGATGGAATCGTTTTTTTTTTCTCAGTCGAGTTGAGTCAGCTATTACTCCTGATGATATGATGTTCTTTGTTCTCTCTTCTAGAGTAGCCATTACGTCCGGTTTGTCTTCCTAACGATCTGCTGTTGGAAGAGAAAAGCCAGACGCTGTCAAACGCGTGTAGACTGCGTGCACTAAGTGCAGCTGTACTCAATGCACCAAAGATTTCAGGGTTCAGCTAGGTTCCTTCCCTTATTCCCCTTCTAAACAAAGACATGTACTCGTCCGCCTGGATGAATAGTCAACTTTCTAGTTTTCACCGAAGAAACTTGTGCTGACAGTCTGTATCTTGTGACAAGGCAGTTTCTTGATTATTCGTCATCTTCATAATTCAATAATGTTACTTGTATAAATATGTATATTAGGTCGTGTATCTTGTGGCGGGATAACGCCGAATTTACGAATTCGACTATGACGTTGAAATGTCGACATTGTCGAGAGAATCGAATTGGAGACAATGATTGTTTTGGGTAATTTAATTGACGAAGATGATCTTCTTTAGGATCAAGGATTAATTGAAACGCCTGATTGATCATTCACCAAATTTAGATTATATAGAGTATCAATGCTAAACTGCCATCTGCTAAAGAACTTTGGTTTCTTTACTCTGTCGGTAACATGGTAAAAGCGTTATTCACCTAAGATAAGGCGATATTTATGTTCAGTCGATGATAAGATTTTTGGTTTGGATTTTGACAGACAGGTGGCTAAGATTATTGTTGAGACTCGATGTAAAATTGGAGTTTAATGCTTTTATTTAAATAAAACTGGATACACGTTTTCGAGTGTGCATTTGTTAAGTTGTTAAATAAAATGCTACGTTTTTCTATGGCTGCGTATTACGTGTTAAATGCAGTGTAGGCGAATTGGTTATTGATTTCTTTTTAATAGATATACCTCTATAACCTCTATGTGGTATTTGGGAGTCGGGGGAGCACATTTTATCGAGATTGATTTTTTATTCTAAAACAGTGTAGTGCGATTAATCTGTAAAAAGTATATTGCAAGCCTAAACATGAGTGACTCGGAAATGAATGATGTTATCAAGAGTACTGAACCTGTGGATAATGCTTGGGCCCTTAAGGTTCCTGAATTCAAGCCTGAGGATAATCCACATCGTCTGCTGGAGGAAAGTTCCTTTGCTACCTTGTTTCCAAAGTATCGGGAACAGTACCTAAAGGAATGTTGGCCACTTGTACAAAAGGCACTGAACGAATATGCCATAAAGGCTGAACTAGATCTGATCGAGGGCAGCATGACTGTTCGTACCACAAGAAAAACTTGGGATCCGTATATAATCATCAAAGCAAGAGACGTGATTAAACTCATGTCCCGATCTGTTCCGTTTGAACAGGCTATCAGAGTACTTCAGGATGACATTGGTTCGGATATCATTAAAATATCATCACTCGTAAGAAATAAAGACAAGTTTATCAAAAGAAGGCAGAGACTAATTGGTCCTAACGGTTGTACGTTAAAATCAATCGAATTACTTACAAATTGTTACGTTCTGGTGCAAGGGCAAACCGTAGCTGCGCTTGGGCCTTACAAGGGTTTGCAACAGGTCCGCCGAATTGCCGAAGACACTATGAAAAATATTCATCCTATTTATAACATCAAGGCTCTTATGATCAAGCGAGAGCTGGCTAAGGATCCAAAGCTTAAGAACGAAAATTGGGAGCGTTTCCTGCCCAAGTTCAGTAGCAAAAATGTCAGTAAACGGAAGCAACCCAAGAACAAGAAGATAAAGAAACCTTATACTCCGTTCCCACCACCGCAACAAGAGAGCAAGATTGACAAGCAACTCGCTTCGGGAGAGTACTTCCTGAAGGAGGAACAGAAGCAAGCAAAACGGCGCAAGGAACAAGAAGCAAGACACGAAGAGGCAACGAAGAAGAGAGAAGAACGCAGAGCACAGGTGTTCGTAGCACCGGAAGAAAAATCAGCTGAAGCAAAAACAACTGAAACGAGTGCAGTGAATATCGAAGAGTTTAAGAAGAAAGTGAAGAAAGGTTTGGGAAAGCGTAATGTAAAAACATAACATAGAATCAGTCAGACATTTTGTCACTTTCCATCACTCGTAAAACATGCCAAATGAAAATGCACTTTAAACGAGAATCGGATACATATAAATACAGAGTATGTTTTGGAAATATCCCTTATTTTATTAGAAAAACTCCTTTCCTTTAATATAACTAGCGTATCGTATCCTTAACGTACATACGTTTAATATGATACATTGCAAAAATGCGGAATAGAATGAACAGCAGCGCCCATGTCTCTTTAGGATACCCCGGTCGTGAGACCGTACAATCAAATCCTATTGCAAAATCAAAAAGACCACGAAACTAACGAGGAACGTCAGTGAGTCACAAGCCACCCTTGTATAATAAGAAGGCTAGAAATATTTAACCCCTAATAAAAAATTCAGAACGCAACTATAAAAAATAAACTACTAATCCGTATCGCCAAGTTAATACGTATATTACATGACATCGACTACCATTAATTAGTCTCACTATCCTTATAGACTAAAAAAAACAAACAAAAAATTCACAAAATATTCAAATATGCCTGACACACGTCCGCGAAGCCGCGTCGTAATTATTACAAGTATATACAAGTTTACGCGATTACGGTGTCTTGCTAGGTACTATATGTCGCAGGAGAGCGCGTTCTACCTGACGTGTGATGTCCGCTTTAAGGATCAGAACAGGAACTGATACGAGGAGTTAAGAAAAATGGATGCATCTATATTGGGGACGTAGGAATGGGGAATTTTGTGGAATTAAAAATAGTCTGAATTAACGTGAATTCTAGAGATCCAGATCAATTCGTTCGACTTGAATCATCATGTCGTACGATCGGTCCACCTAGAGGAGACCTATGAGAGTCGCTTCGTTATTTAACATACTCGTATATATATATATATATATGTGTATATGAATAAGTATATATATATACATAAATCGACGAGATTCCTTGGACGGCTAGAGCAGCCGTGGATTATCGTACAAAAGCTTAGAGTGACGTTAATTAATTATTTGTAACGTCATTGACGAATATTAATTGTTTATATGAAAAAGGAGCGTCTCGCCGTGTATTGCTATTCGCAGCGCAATCCCATGGGCGCTAATTGTTTTTTTTTTTTGTATCAATAAAATGATTTCTATTTTTCGCATATCTCTTCTTGCTTTTCTTTTTCGTAATTAGAGATCAACGCGATTACTTAAGTCTAGACCATTCGCACAACCGAGTGAAAGTATAATTTATTATAAAAAAATAAACATCTGCGTGACATAACGAAGTATTACGCATTTAAAAGAAAAAAAAAAAACAAAGAAATTCACAGTGGGACCCCAAAATGGCCGCCCGTGAATTTCCTCGTAAAAAGATCACGAAAGTCCTTTAAATTCATTGTTACGTGTCGTTTTTGTCCTTGTATGATTCCCAGAGAAGTTTTTCGACGATTTTGAAAATTTATTCAAAAATTCATATATGCGTGGAATCAACGACAGTGGTCATTATTATAAGTACAATTCGAAGATTGCTAAACCTCCTTATTGGACTGCGATTAATCCAAAATAAAGATTCCATATGGAAGAACGTAACTATCATTCGCGAAACAAGTCTCCGGTTTTTTGTTTTTAAATTTATGTACACGGAACGTCATCGGCGTCGCGACGCTCATCGAAGTCAAGGGCTTAACTTTAAGGAGCCCTAACTCTTCTTCTTTATTTTCTCCTTTATGATGATTCCTGACTAATCAGATCGTTTTCTCAATTATCTGATTCTTCCTTTCTTCAGCATCGTGATGCTGTTAGTGACTATGATTATAAAGATGCCACCGCTGACTATCCGCACTGGAGTCACACTTCTCTGCAGTGATGCCACGTTGAGCATGATACCTCGAATCGACACAAACTGGAATTCTACTATGACGTATGAGTCCACCCTCGAGATGCCGCCATTTTTGATTTTCACTGCCATCACAGATTTGCATCAGGAGCGTAGTGCCTTTTGCGTATACAGGCAACGTCAGACAGAGATCATGATGCTTTATCAGACCATCCTTAGTAAGACCCCATTCCTAATTTAAAAAAAAAAAGGAATCATCAATCAGTTTAAAATTTGAAATTTAAATTTATAAGGTATATATATAAATTCATAAGAATACTAACCTGGTTACCGCCGGTGTCGTGACAAGGATACAATCCCACGTTACCATCCAGGAGATGACCCATACTATCTAGACAGGCTGATCCTTGCTTTAAGGATCCACCTGGACCTCCTTCACTTGTAGGAATCACCAATTCCGGATACACATTCTTCAGGTACCAACTGAACGGCTTACAGTGTAGTTTTCGCTTCAATTCCATTCTATCCTGAATACTAGAGAAGCGCATTAGATTAATTGGTATTAAAATTGTCAATTGTGACAATTGTTACAATATAAAGATAAAATCTTACTTTCCATAAGGAATGTTCCTGGCTAATGGTACAGCGTTGTAATAAAATTGCTTGTAGTCATCCATCCAGACCTCAGCTGCTCTTCTAGTATTTCTAGCAAAAACATTGCCACTTCCACCAGGGAAGGAGTAAGGATGTCGTTTTCTAAAAACGTGTCCTACTCTTGAACATGGTATAATCTCCAGGCTACCTCCACATTGCCAGACCCGGAAGGAAATTTCTGTAGACGAATACAGCTCCTTGTCATCAAGCTCTGGTGATTCAACGTTGTACAAGAAATATAATTACAATGGCTGCTTACCTAAATTCTCACCACCCCATACGTCCATCTGGGTATCGTATTTTCCAAGCTTTTCAAAGTAAGCTTTATTGATAACAAAAAGGCCACCAGCTATCATCGGAGTCCTTATAGCCTTAGTAGGATCCTTCTGTCTGGCCTGTCTCTCTGAAGAACTAAGGTACTCCCACTTGAAGACCAAACTCCAATCAAAACCGCCTCTTAGATCAGCTGAAGCTCCTGTTAATAAAATATTAGTTAATTTTTTTTTTTATCTCATCTCGCAAGGTCTTTAAAAACTCTTTAAACAGGTACAATATCTTACCAATGTATTGAAAGGTATCCATACTGATGACGTCGATCACAGGACAGACTACTCGGGTAGGATCTTCGGCAACCCTCTCCAAGAGTGGCTCCAACCAATCAGCATTGCACTCGCAGTGGGAATCCAGAAATGTCAGTACGTTGGCAGTGGCTGCATCCGCTCCACGAACTCTTGACCTCATCAGACCTTCACGTTTCTCATTTCTAATCACACGGACTTTGTGAATCCTTGAGAGTTCTTCTCCATCCTCGGCTGTGGAATAGAAACGTTGAGTTATTTTGTTCTTAGATATTTCATTAATTCACGGTAATACAGTCATACGGAATTATACTCACGGTGGTCACTGAAGTCATCTACCAGAATGATCTCCTTGATAAGATGCTCTGGGCTTCTGTTAAGGACACTGTAAAAAAAAATATAAAACCGATCAGAAGTTCGCCATAAAAATGAGCAATTTTAATACATCTAATATGGAAATATTTTTTTTTTTTAAATAATATCGATCATCTATTTTGGGTTAGTTAACATGATTTATTTTGTATTATTACGATTCACGTAAGTTGAGCAATTTTTTTCATATACACACGACTGATTAGGAA
>JARPRG010000514.1:397539-408343 GCA_031001745.1 Hartigia nigra
TAACATGATTTATTTTGTATTATTACGATTCACGTAAGTTGAGCAATTTTTTTCATATACACACGACTGATTAGGAAAATAATATGTCGTTCGTATTGGCAAGATAAATCTTTTAATTAATTTTATAGCCATGGGCAAAAAGTCATTTTGGATTTACGTTCTCAAATTTTTACGAGGAACGTCAAGGGCGCAAGAGTAATGGCGGGTAAGAAGGAACGAAGATAATATAAAAATTTCATAGGCCAGACACTTCCGGAGCTTCTTTTCTATTATATTAATAATGTCAAATTTATCACCTCAATACTCACCTTACCACCGTGCGCAATAGGGTTGATCTCGCCTCGTTATGAAAAGTGATTATAACAGACGTCGGTGGTAAATCAGCCCGCCATTGTTTCATCCGACACCTGAAACAATAGGATACCTTAATTAACGAATGAATGTCATACGTAACAATGAAATCAGAAAATATTTGTCTTCCCTGTGTCCAGAAGTAAATGACAAATATACATCGAAGTATATCGAATCATATTGACACGCTGTCACCTGACATGAAAGACCATTATAAAGTAAAGAGAAAAAAAATTCCCACAATGAATACATCCCTCTCGAGTTTAGCCAATGGTAGAAATAAGAAGAGTACTCAAGAATTCTGAAAACGTACTTTTAATCACCCATTTTCTCGAGCCTCTGGAGCACCTCTCGACAGAGTAAATATAGTTCGTAGTAACGGGACAAGGAGATGCTGTCGTGGCACGTGGGAAGAAAGTGAAGAATCAACGAAAAAGAAATCCGTAAGAAAATAATAAGAGGAGAAGAAAAAACAACATTTCTCTAGATCGACTGCAGCAAAAGGATTCAGTAACTTGGATACCCAGTGGGAGCATCCTAGGAATCAGGAGGAACGGATATAATGGCGGATACAGCCAATATTAATTCTTTTTCTCATACTTTATAAACTTCTGTCACACGATTGATTCTGCACGCGGCCTTCTCGCTACACGGCACGGATTCTGCTCTCGCGCACGATTCCTTTTCCTTTCGCTCCCTTTTATTCGCTCTTCCTTTCGTTCCCTTTCTTCCCATTGATCGCATTCTTTAGTAGCGGTCAGTCCTAGTTCTCTCATTCGCTACTATTCAGATTCTCTCTCTCTCTCTCATCAAAACAAACATACAGGTATCCCATGGACAACCAACTATCCTTTGCGCAGTGGCTGTCATCCCACGCACTCACATTAGAAATATAAAGAAAAAAAATATCCTTGGCCACACGTTGCACAATGTTTTGGTAATTTTGTCATTTATTATGTAATTTGATCACGGTATAGTATGGCAGTCGATATACCGGCAAACGCTATGCACATCTTCCTAGAACCGGTATAGATAACATAAAAGATAATGGATATCATACCAAGTATTAAAAAGGTTAAATAAAAAAAAAGTCTATATAAAAAAAATAACATGACATTACCGAACACGGACTATATAATCATCCCCATACGTGGTCTGGGAAAACTTTTATTTTTCTATTTGAATATCTCGAAACTGTTCAGATGTGATTTCCATACGAATGTGTCCCCGTGTACCATGTGCCATTTTTTCTCTTTAAAATTACCATGCACACAGATACTAGCACAATCTCTATAGTCATCTACAAATACCATAGTTCTAAAATCCTATCTCGTGACTGAATCAGACGGGAATCCTACCTGTTTTTTTTTTTTTCACTACAAATTCCAGTACCGTGCACGTAATTTTGATTGGCAGGTTATGTAAGCCTTGAAACGAATCTAGGGACATTGAAGCGAAGCAATGCGAAATCCGCAGGGTACGGATCATCCGCATCGTTTAATTCGAAACTTCAATCTGGTTTGGACTCCGTGCTAAAGTGGATGCACCGTGTGGATGTTACATACGCATATATATATATATGTATGTATATAGTCTAAAGTACAGTATGCGCATAGGGGTAGTCAGGGCGACACGTATGCATATAATATATCTACTATATACTATATATACTATACGTAAATACACAGGATGAACGAGCTGGTTTAATCCTGCTGGAAAGCACTAACCTCACATGGAAATGCACTCGAGAAAGGTATAGGAGGTACACACCCGATAAAAGGGGATGAGAGGGAAAAAAGGATAGAGAAAAAAAAGTGGCACGCATCGGAAAATTGGTAGCGACGAAAAGTCGGTAATGAGTCGTTTTGTTTCTGGCTTTTCCCTTTTTCTCTTCTTTTTTTTCTATGCCACGAGTTTCTTGGACTTTTTTCTTTTTCGTTCGACTCAAAAATTGTCCTCAACTCGTCAAATCCCTTAATGTTGATTATTTTGCGATTCTGTTGCACTCGTTGTCTCGGATTTTTATGGGTCCCACTCAAGAGTGACAATTCAAATAAATCAGTAGTTCCCGGCAATTGGATCGTGCTAAGGAAGATGTTCGATAAATATTGATAACCGCGTATTGGTTTATATGATTTATGAAGTATTGTCTATATTTTATCGTATTGTCTATATGATTTATGAAGGTGACGTCAGAGCAGAGGGAGTATCGACTTTTCGAATACAGCAGAATGCGATTTCGTTCGGAGACAATGAAAAATTTAATTAATCGTCACAGCTATGTAGAGGAACAGGAAAATAAATGCGTTAATACGCATTGCACAATGCAATCGATATCATTGTTGTAATTACGGAGAAATTCGTATGTAGTCGTATGTATATATACATGTATACGTTGTTATACACTGTGCATACGATGCGTTCGTATAATGAAATAAATTAAACTTTAATTAGGATTTCCTTGTTGGCAAATGCACATAACGTGAGGGCTTTTGATGTCTGTAATAGTTAATTGAAAATTGACGCGAACCACAAAACTGGAATTTCGAGAGTCTCTCGCGAATCAGCTTGAATTGTTGTGAAGAAAACAAAAAAAAATAGGAATTACCGACTAAGAAAAACGCAGTGACTGCACTTAAGTGCAAGTGCACTTTTCTCAGTGTTTACCAAGAGACGAGAAGTCGAGGCTCTTACGCTCCCTAAAATATCCCTGAAAACATTCTTTTTCCTGAAGTTACCACATCGAAGGTATTCATTTTATTCCTAGTTAACAGTACAGTTTTGGTGCCAACGTTGTAACGACAGTGGGGCGAAAAAAAAAAAGAATTCTAACGATAAATCCCTAGAGAAATGTCGTGTACAATGGTAGAACTATGTATGAGCAACGTGTAAGCGCGTGTTGAGTATTTGCAACAGACACTTCATTGATTTCGATTTAACATTGCAATTTCGAATTTGCATCAATCAACGTTAATTATTCCATTAACGTAGTATCAGCTGGACCGTTCGCAATGCAATTACGATTAAAGTCGATCGACAGTTGAAATAACAATTGGATTTTTTGTTTGCAGGTATAAAAAGATTGGCGAGAGTCAAAAGAAAAAGGGATGAGATTATTAAAATCTAAAAAGCTTTTCATACACCATGAAAATTCATTAATATCGCTTCAATTGTTAGAGGTCAAAGTTTACGTGGGATTTAATATAGAAATTATTCATTGATATAATCTACGTTCAAAGAGAAGATCGATTCACTGATAACTCGGGATACTCGATAAAATCTAGTGACAAAATCATTATGCGTCGTCATGACTTTTTAGTTGGTTGTTCCCTGATGAAATAGACTGATGATCTTTCTATCGTTAATTATTTCTTCTCAATCTACCAATTAAGCCTTAACACAGAATATATATGGGAATAGCAGATCAGACGGTTCTCAAAGGTAATCGAAAAAGAGTTATTCAGGTTTCGTTCACTGTACTCTAATGGATTACGGTTCACCGGGGCAACGGAATCCCCAGATGGACAAATTAATGGATTAAGGTCATCCGACACAACAGGATCGTATGAGCATTAGTAAATAGAATTCCGTATAAGTTTCCTTTCTAATCGTTAAGTCGGCTCGCGTTCGAATTCCAATGAAAGTTCTGAAGTTCTCGTACGCGCATGCGCATAAAAACTTGACCATTTTTCGGACAGTCCAGTTGGCGAACGAGAGCGCGAATTACGAATGGGCCACTCGAATAAAAATTATAGCCCCGAAGTCAAAGTTAAGTTGAATTTACGAGAGCTATTACGGAACGTGGGTATGAGTTTGGTTAAGGGTTGCTTGGAAGGGGTAGTAAGGAGGGTTGGCCAGAGAGTCAAAAATATAGCGATACCAATAAAAAATGGAAACTATAGTATCAATAAAGATCCCATATAGGAAGTACGGTGAACTACTGTTTCGAAAAGTTGCTATTTTCTTTATAGGGGTTGCATCCCTTAACCTACATTTCTTACGTTGCTGGTGCTACTCTTTAGTGATATATGTATATAGTATAGGTATGTACATATGTTTACGTATGTATATATATCTCGGCTGTCGACAAGCTTTTCCATTCCCCCTTCACCCTTAAATATTTTTCGTTGCGGAATCCGAAGCGGAAAAACTTTTTCCCACGAACCTCTTGGAAACTTCGAAGACGCGGTATAGCGTATGTATCTCTATGCTTACTACGGTACACCCCTTACGTCCTTCGTCTTTCTTAAGGACATGCCTAAGCGACGAAGTTTCCTGGAATGAATGACGTCGCGACGCCGGATTAGAAATCCTTCCTAGGCTATTTCACCTTAGAGCCTTTCAGCTTTGGTTAAGGGTTTTCATCTTCTTGTTTTACTTTTGGAATTTGTACAACCACGAAAATACAGTCATGGCCGAGGATGTTCGAGGTATACGGAAATGTAGCTGACTTCCGGTTTTTCAATGGTTAGTATGTATATAGATATAGTCTCTTCCTATGAAGTCACACGGGGACGTGGTAAACAAAGGGGGATGGTCGGATGCACTGTCACCGTCACTGATATACGACACCATACTGAATCCACTATCCCCTTACCTACTTTTACCTATTAAAAGTATCACGCCCATAATTTAACGTCGTATTTTCGTTGGATGCGCAACGGCTCATCTTAAAATTCCCGCCAAGAATTTAATCGCGAAAACGTTATTAGACTCTTGCGAAATATCCGTGTTGACGACGTCAGGCAAAAAGAAACTAGAAACTCTTAACAAAAAAAAATAAGGAACGTCATTTGTATTTCTGTGTATTTTTAGGACAAACATTCTGAATTCGAAAGTAGTTGTCAGTAAGTTGACAGTCGTGGCCTTGCGAGGAATCCGGATTCTGTCGAGCGAGAATGATGTACGCGACGGAACGTCACGATCGCGTAACGGGGATTCCCTAGTATTTGGTTTATTGCGATTACGAAATCAAGTGAAATTATACAAGCGTATAGGGAAATACCGTTAGTAAGATTTTAACGAGAGTATAAATTCAAACGTGGCTCGTAAAATGTGTATTTTAGATTTGTGCCTCGTAGATCCTAGGGGATTTTAAACTAATGCACGTGGCATCAATAATCTGGGGGAAATAAATGTCTCGACTGTTGTATAAACGTTAATGTCACAAATGGAAATCACGTTATCTTGAGGCTTTGGAATGCTAACGGGTAAATGCGCACTGGTCTATTTAGCTAGAGGACATACGGGCGGCCTGAATAAAACAGTAAAGTAAATTCCCTAGATAGACTGTATCCCACAGGTACGTACACACCAGAGTCAAAAATTGCCTGACCACAAGAAACTACTGAAATCGTCTCCACGAAACGACCTAGCCGTTATGACAGAAACCCAGTTGGTAAATATTTGAGTTGGCAAGCCTGATCCTGGTAAGTTAGGTCAGGGACTTTTTTTTGTTATTCGTGGCAATTCATTCAGCCCTGTGCAGGTTCCAGATATTGCGTTGGGCTTAGGATTCTTATTCCTACAAGCAAATAGGATTAATCTGTTTTACATTTTTATTCCCTTAAATTGGTCACTCGGAGAACTGTTATTAGACATATATCTGTCTTCGTTCTATGAATTCATGCATATATATTTATGAAAAATGGATTTAATGTCGAATAAAAAGAAATTTTGCATTTCACTTTAAGTCTAGCGATTAATCGAATATTCTAGATTTGCGATATCGTTTATTCGTTCTCGCGTTAAAGAATTTTATGGAATTATCATCAAGATCTTATGGAATCATCGTAATATCCTTAGGTTATTGAGAAACGTCAATACGCCGGAATTCAATTGACTACTACGTGGAAATCGATATACGCCGCTAAACCGCAGAGAAATTAACGTGCGGATTTATCCTTAACAATTTTAGGACGAATTAATTAATGATAATCATTTGATCTAACATTCCCGTATCGAAGATCAATCGGTTTTCGATAATTAATATCCCTATAATACATACCTATAGGTAATACATATACGACCTAATCTATGGTATAAACGACGAATTAGTAAATACGAACGCGATCCTGTCGCTGCAACTACAGTTTATGCAAATGAGACTTTAAATGATATCCAAAGATCAATTCACTGGATCGTGGATTCAATTACACTGATTCTTCTTGAATTTTATGCTAATCTCGAAGGTTGTAAAATTTCATAAAAAAAAAAAAGGGCGAGTTTTCATTAATTCTTGTACTACCAACGACAACCAGTAAGAATGTCACGCAAGCGACCAATCACAGTCTATTGCCAATTTGAGCACGTGCCCCGTACACCGTTTCTCAAGTCTTGAAACATTAATTCCAAGCGCAAGCGTCGTAACCTTAAAGGCGCATTACTTTCGCGCGTAACGAAAGCGTCGCGCTAAGGAAAGTAGCCGGTTGGAAAACGAATCAGTCGTTGTAAATTTATTCAACAATTTTGCGACAGCCATTACGTTAAAATACAATTTACGAGCATTGAAAAAGAAAACGGTAACGCTTCGTATCAATTACCTGACATCGTCCACAGTTTCCGTGTAGCGACATTCGTAAAATACAGCAGCCAGTGGAGCCAAAAACGAAAAACTTATTATCTTCAGCCTCTTTACGTATCATCTGACATAATTTTTTACAAATATACAGCTACTCGTTGTCAGGATCCATGAGACTTTAAAACACTGACGCGAACCGGTCGAATGAAAGTTGCTCTCTAGCAGTAAGAAGAAAAAGAAAACCGGTAATTTGCTACGGAAGAGAAGCATACGCTGGATGAGAATGGTAATGACGGTCAGAATGAGATAAAAGTATGGAAAAGACAAGACGCACTGGGATGAGAATCGATCTTGTATCTAGAGCAAGAACGTATGTAGATATATAAAAAAGAACATACTTTCCCTCGATTAAAGAATCGCGAATCAATTTGAGCATGTGAACTCGATTTTACCTTTCACTGCTAAATGGTTGTCTGGCAACGCGTGTACCGTGTATCTATTTTTTACTTATCCTACAGTTCGATCATCCTATAGGATGAACTTTGCCGATTGCCAGAGTAAAGTAGAAGAAGAAAAGAGTGAAAGTCGCTAAATTCCCACAGCAGATTGCAAGATAGAATCGAAATCTAACCTGACATTGTGAAATTGTAAAAAGAAATAATAATGAAATATTCTTAAAGGATATTTCATTAATCGTATTACCAGGTCTTGTTAGTATTCGATCGTACGTTATATCTCAACCTTGACGATTTACACTCGTCATGTGTAAACTCGCCACGTATCATTGGCAATACGTGGCACGACGAAATTCCCTAGGGAATCCCATGGGAAATGGTAGTAGCAAAAAGGACTACGATGGAAGATGATCTCGTCTGTACGTGCATCCGCCATATAAAGTCAGCATAGATAACCAAATGTGTATGCATGCGTATATATATATATATACACACATTTCGTAAAGGTAACCTTATACGTGCATAATGTATAAGTCTGTATATATAGACATACTGTGTTACAATATGTAGCAAAGCACAGAAATTTCAACCCGACGGCGGATTTGTTTACGTCTAGACACGTCCTGACGATACTTTTCGTTGGCGTCGCCAGTCATTTCAAGCGTCCCAGGTAAAGCTAAGGACGAAGGACAGTTTTTTTTTATCGCTGTTTCTCGTCATGACAAGTCCACGTGCGATTGATTTCAAATAATAAAATGACGTTAAACCCGATAACGTTATCAGTGACGAGTAAGAGTAAAAAAAAAAAACTGGATCAATACATAAGAGCGACATTCGTAGTAGAAGTATCCCGAAAAATTTTAAAATAAAAAAAGTTTAAATTGTCTATCACACTAAGAGGACTTGCAGAAGGCAACCGGCAAAGGAGTGATCTAGCGACAGCGAGTAAAGCCATAAAAACCACTTAGAAAGGCGAAGGAGAGATCCTCCCCTTCGCAGATCTCGAGGATATATAGAGGTCGATCTGTTTTACCGGTGATAACCTTTACGAGGCCTCACCACCACGAGGGATCCATTATTTGTGACCTCTAGGGTGGTGGGAAAGGTGCGGTTCGTCTGATTATTTTTTATTAAATCCTCAAACCCCTCGGTACGTAGCGACGAAGAAGGATAGGAGAAGAAAATTGGAAAAATTACCGTAGAAGAAACACTTCGTCCTTTGATCCTTTTATCTTTTCTCAAGAAATCAACATGGCTACTGATTATAAATTGCAGTATACCGCGAGGGTTGATAACGGTCCTTAATAAACCGTATAAGGGGTCTCTTCTAGGAACTACATATTTTTACTCTCTCATATCGATATTTGTCAGAATTGTCGAGCCTCGTAACCCTTCAGCCTCCCACCCCGTTGCAAACGATAGCATTTTATTGCCAAGCGACGTGTATACGAAAGGGTGGCACGGATTTTTCCAGTGAAAAATTCCTCGAGTATTCTCGCGCAGGGGTGGATATACCGGGGTAGTCGGACGAAGCGATGGCCTCCCTTATCGGAAGAATGACGTAATAGAGTGGATCCCTCGAGTACACAATATGTGTACAGAGGAGCCAGACAACCCTATTGTGTGTCGTTCGCTATGGTGGGTGTGGCGTGTGTATCTCGTGAGTACGTAAGGGTTGCTGCGGATGGACGAACCTCCACCCTTAGCAAAGTGCTCTTATAAGTAGGTTTTCATTGTACGAGCTAAGTGCTACGTAACCGGATATACCTTTGTTGCGCACCTGACGTACCTTGGGAGAGATTAGCTACGGACAGGTATGTATCTGTAACGGTATAAAGGTTAGAAGTCAAGATTACACTAGGGCGCCGAAATTAATTTCACAGTTAACTTTTCATCGGAGGTTAGACTGGGGCAGGTTAGGTTAGATTAGGTTAAATGTACTGAGCATACGTAGGTATGTATATCTGGTTGCTTGATAACGCAAGTATACGGTAATAACAGTCCCAGGGGATGATTTAGCTTGAATAGCTTAAAGTTCGCATAACTGCGAACGGTCAAAAACAGAACGTGGAAATTCATTTTTCGATATCGAGGTACTTTTTAAAGTGTTCATAACGAGGGGATGATTAACCCTTAATGAAAATTAGGCTTAAGTGTGTTGCTGGCTATTCTACACCTTTATTAGGCTCTTTATCGTGCATGACTTACGAAGACACCTCGAATTCAGTGAGCTTCAAATATTTCATCTGACCTTTCAATATTGTAGGTGAAAATATCGTTCGCTGCTGATATAAGAATTTATTTTTAATTTTAACGAACGAGTGTGGTACTTATTATATATGGTGTTTACTTCTTTGGTGTATTACGTAACAGTGTAAAATATTGTTACACCTTCAATGTCTTTGCACTTTTCAGCTACCGAAGAAAGGCTTTGTATGGCGTTGCCATTTGTCACGGTACCTAGTCAATTAACTCCGGCGAATAATTAATGACTTTTTTAAACTTGGCCGGCTAACCTTGACGCGACGAACGAACTACGGATTGAAGTCGGTCTTGCATATTTAACGCGAAGATTTCCTGAAGCAAATTGTAACTGTCACTTTAATAAAATCAGAACTTCTCGTTTTGTCTTTCTTTATTGTTTTTGTATTCCAGCGTCTCTGCCTTTTCACTTTATTTAAACTGCATAAGTATTCGCTGTAGGTGCTTATGAGATGCTTTATCGAATTTCTTAACAGACTGGTCAAACCAATTGAATTGTCATTCTCTGTCTCTCTTTCACTCTCAGCAGTCCTATTTACTACTGAACTGGCTCACGAACCAGATAATAACATTGAAACGACTTCGTTTCCTCCCTATCAGCTGCGTGAGGAAAACCCTGCTGTTAGAGCTGTAGGAGAAGATCAAAATATCGCCTTATCACTGGAAGGGATTATTCTATGTTGACACTTTATTTCCATAGGATTTCGTTAAAATGCATTTTCTTTATAATACGTTATAATATTTTCTTGGATCTTCAGAAAGACAATAACGATATATATTAATAAGAAAACTATATCGGTTTACTTGAGAAATCGAATCCACTTATTACTTTGACTCTGATAGCCCATTAGCTACTAGTATAATATACCAGAATGGTATTAGTTTACATTGGAATAACCTGACCTATCAAAATGGAAGAAACAAGGCAAAATAATTTCGAAACGTCTTGAAATATATTAATATAGAAATAGGAGATTTTTTCAAACAAAAAAAGTAATAGTGTCCTCATTTTTGAGTAGTTAAACTATGACTTTTTTGGGAAATTTTATTATTTCCTTAATGATTCGTACCATATGCACGTCTAATATAACAAGAATATTAAGACTGTTATTAGCAAGTGAATGGGAATTAGTGGAGGAGTAGGAGATATTATGAGAGGGATTAGAATGAAGGTCAAAGTCAAATAATCTAAAGGCAAAAGGTGTTAAAGTTATCC
>JARPRG010000515.1:0-35120 GCA_031001745.1 Hartigia nigra
CCTCCTCACCGGTGGATGAGCTCTGCAGCGTTTCGATAGGTTTTGGTATAATCGTTACACGTTGTCGTGTTTGGTTAACGGGTGACGCAGCGCTACCCCCCTCAGCCCATAAACGCTGTTAACCAATAAATTCACGCGGTATCCCCTCCGTGCGAAGGAGTCGTGCAAACTGCCGACTTCCCGATGGTCTTTCTGTTTTTCTCTCGCGCATGGCGTTGTTGATTAAATCCACAATGTTGGCATCCTGCACAACCAAGCCTCCGATACGCGTTGCACCCTGTTTATCCCACGAAATGCGCTGTGATCCAGCTTTGCGTAGAGGAGCTAGTAGGAGTTTAGCTTTAGCCTGGTGTTTTTGAGGCACGCTAGCGATAACGTCATCGTCGTCCTCAATCCCAGTGTTCTTGATGTTATCTCCTTTAGAGTCATTACTGGTTTCTTTTGTTTTTTTCTTTTCAGTGTCATCGCGCCTCTTCTCCCCATCGGGTACTATTTCGTAGGTCGTCGATAAAATGTAGACAAAGCTGCAGCGCCTGATTATACATTTTCCACTTTTCTCGCTCGTCGGTGAAATACCGCGAGTAAAGGATCTCTTTCATGGTGGCGTCCAACCTACTTAATGTTGTCCCCGGCGTCTGCACGGTATCGTTAACTACATTCTGCTGATGCGTATGAGGTATCTGACGATGTTGCTGGCCAATATCGATGCTCTCCTGAGGGATTAGGATCATTTTTTTCGCATGATCCATCACCACCCCTATTCCCTCTATCCACCGCCACCACCACCACCTATGAGGTTCGATATGACGGTGCGCAATATGGGCGCTAGCAAAAGAATGAATGAATGAATGAATGAGTGGAATTTATTCGATCCTGGATCATGGATCCCTAAGGACCGTAGACAGTTACATAAGTGATTACATAGACAGTGACATGAGTGATTACTGATTACTGATTAGCTACCATCTATAAGTTTAATATAATAATAATAATAATTATAATTGTAATTGGTATTAATTAATTACAGACTTACGAACTATTCTAAGAGATCTAAAAACCCGCCATTTTCTTCCTCACCCGCGAGCAAGTACCCATAGCAGCGAGTGCGAAAGTCTGCTAGGGTAGAAGCCGTAGTGATATTTTGCGGTAAAGAATTCCAGAAGTGGATCCCAGTTACAAGGAACGACTTCTGAAACGTCACGGTGCGGGTATTTGGAGGGTATAATGTATCTGTCCTCGATGGATCTCGCCGTCGTGCAATATCGGATTTTAGGTGCAGTTTGTCAGCGAAAAGACCTGGCATACCCAAGCAGAGGGCTTTATATAATAGCCAATGGTGAGGTACTGACGATTTCTCGGTTGAAGCCAGCCCAGTCTTCTCCTGTGCTCCGAGATATGCGCTGATCTTGGGAGACGCAATAGGAAGCGAACACAATTATTAAGCGCAACTAACAGCTTTTTTTCTAACCCATCGGACAGGTTAGTGAGAGCAGTAGTTCCATAATCAAATATCGGGAAGATTAAGGCAGTGACTAGGCGACGTTTTAATGCTAAATTCAGATCTTTGCCGATCATACGAACACGATATAGCGCTCCGGCGGATTTTTTACAGACATTAGATACATGCTTAGTCCATGTCAACGTGTTGTCTAGAGTGATGCCAAGATAACGAAATGTGGAAACATACTCGATCTGTTCGCCATAAAGTCGCAGTTCAGGGAGTAATGAATTATCCAGAGTGTTGACATATCTGGTCGAACCAATGACCATTGCCTTGGTCTTGTTTACGTTTAATTGCATCCTGTTTACCTGGCACCATTTTACAATTCTCTCTATATCTAGGTTTAGTAATTGTATCGTATCCGCCAATTTATGCGGAGTGGATTTCGCGTAGATGACTAGGTCATCAGCATAGAAAATGTGCATGCAATTACACAGCACAGATGGTAGATCATTTATAAAAAGCGAGAAAAGCAGGGGACCAAGAACACTGCCTTGCGGTACCCCAGTATTACACGGGAGCCAGTCAGATACGCAACCCCAAGTATTATGTACAGCTTGTTTCCTTCCATTTAGATACGAGCGACACCATTTAAGGGCCATCTCTGAGAAACAGAAAGATTTTAATTTGAGCAATAGTAGTTCGTGGTCGACTATCTCAAATGCTTTTGAGAAATCTAGGAAAACAGCTACAGTGACCATGCGATCGTCGATTGCCTGTCGAGCATCATCGATAAGTAGTACCACAGCAGTCTGGGTTCCCATACCCTCACGAAATCCTGTCTGTCGCGGATCCAGAAAATTATTGGCTATAAGGAATTGTGTGATTTGATTAAATACTATACGCTCCAGTACTTTAGATAACGAACAAAGTATGGATATAGGCCGATAATCAGAATAACTTTCTGGATGGCGTACTTTAGGTATTGCAGTTATAAGCGATGTTTTCCACAATGTTGGAAAATCTCCTTTATCAAGCGATGTGTTAAAGAGCAGTAACAACAGAGGCATGAGCAGAGATTTAAAGGTCTTGTAAGCTTGAATTGGAATATCATCTGATCCGCACGCGCTCGTTGTTACTCTCTCCAAGGCGTCACTCACATTTTTGTCATTGACGCTCGAGAAAGTAAATAAACTAACACCATCATCAATATCCACGGCAGGTATGGTCGCATCAGTATTGGATGGTTCGTTGCGCGTTGATATTGAGGCAAAGTAATTGTTAAAAGAGTTTAGTGACAGTGCTGTTGGGAGGACCTGATTTCTGGATTTTTTTGTAAGTCCTAGCTTATCTATTTCTTTCCAGAAATATCGTGTATCGCCCGGCGCTTCGAGTCTAGATTGAAGATAGGTAGATTTTGCAGTGAGCCATTTAGATTTTACCTCCCTACGCAGTTTTATATATTGAGCGTGTACGTGTGGCGTTTGCGACCGCTTAAATGCTCGGTAGCATGCATCTCTCCGTCGTATAAGGCCACGTATCTCGTCGGTTAGCCATGGCGAAGATGGGCGCTTCACCACAATTTCTCGTAAGGGAACAGCCTTATTTATCATTGTATCCATTAAACAATTCAGGAGGCCAAGTTGTTGGTCAATTGATGGTTGGTCGGAGTACATGGACACTTCAAAGGATAGATTGACCTCAGTGGCAGCATTCATGTCTACTTGATCCCATGGGCGATAGCGTATGGTTCGTGGTTCACCCCGTGGCACGTGGTATTTTATAGTAATATAGATGAGGTCATGCCCAGAGAGGAAAGGTTGTGCTGATTGTCCCCAGGTATCCAAGTAGGTAAGATCGCTTACTGCACAGATGTCTAGCCATGTATGGGAGTTTGCTGTATGGTGTGTTGGTTGCAATGGTACAATACTTAATCCTTGTGACGTGAAAAATTCTTTAAGGTGGACCGAATCATAAATAACAGAGAGTAGATCGGCATTAAAATCACCAACAACACACGCGAACGTATATTTAGGTTGCAGTGCTGTAAACGCCTCCTCAAACAGATTGAAGAAGCCAACCTTGGGCGGCCTGTAGACTACTCCGATCAAAATTTTTGAGCGATTAGCACTCCATATTTCTGCTATCAGGAACTCCATCTTGTTGGAGAGAAGATGACGATGCTACGATTCGTCCATTTAGTTCCCCTTGGATATAAAGAGCCACTCCACCACCATGTCGCCCTCTACGATCCACTCTGAGAATATTGTAAGATGGAAGCCCCATTTGCTGATCGTTTATGTTATCATTTAGCCAGGTTTCTGTTACAGCAATTAGATGATAATGATTATTTCTAAAGAACTCCTGGAATTCGTCAATATGAGCTGGCAAGGACTGAGCATTTAGGCAGCAGACGTTTATAAGCGGAGCAATCGACCGTGTTGACGATGGAGAGGCAGTGTTCATTGTTCCAAATAGTCACAGGGATAGTTGCGATAGGTCAGTTGATGGAAGTACCTTGATAGGCTTTGAGTTGGCATCTTTCCTCACATATACAGCAGCATTGGCAATCCACACGAGCCTAGATTTAATTTGAGGGAATTTCTTTAAAATACGGTCACGTAGTTGATAGAGTTGCAATGGCTGACGCTTGTTGATGTACACCTTGTTATCAGGTAGAGATGCGTCAATGTAAGGCGCTCTAAGATCAGGTTTTGATTTTTTTACTGTGATGACTTCATCGCATTTTTCTTTTGACGCGAGTTGCAGTAGAATGCTTCGACCGACGATTTGTGTCTGTGTGCCAACGGTTGAGTTCTTATGAGGCATACTCCGTTTAGCACCCATTCGCTCTACTTTAATAACTTCAAGCGGCGGAATCTCCAAGGCACTGGCTAGAGCAGGTATTAGCTCATTCTTCAGATCTTCATTAGTAAATTCAGAGATGCCTGATATCACCAGCTGATTCGCTACATCATTACAGGCAACGCGGAGTAAAAGAGCCTCATCGGCGCGTGATAATCCACCAGATGGACCAGCGACAAGTTTATTTTCAACTATTTTTAATCTATCATCATGCGCGGAGGTACACTTGATCAAATTATTTACATCCTCCTTAACAGTTGTAATCGTTTGTTTAACCTCCAGTAATTCTTTCCTAAAGGTGGCATTGTCAGCAGCTAGTGAATCGAATTTCTGATGAAGACTATTGACATGTGCAGCAAGAGAATCAACTTTGCTAAGACGGTCATTAATCGATTTAAGGATGTTCTGTTGGTCATCACGTAGGCATATTGGGCAATTTGATTTCATTGCACATTGCACCTCTTTCGAGGATACCAGTTGAAGTTTCACTTTGACACAGCTAAAATGGAAAGAGTGTTTACAAACAGCGTTGGTTGCTGCGCCTTCATTGTCTCCAATGACAGTGAAACACAAGGCACATAGTTGTTTTGACATTTTTAGGATAAATTGTAGGTCAGCGCCACACAGTACAGGTGAATAATTAAGATTATTGTTGGTAAAGCAGGTTTGGCACTATCAAAAACAGTGAATAATCAATAGAAGCAATATAAACAGTCCCTGAACTTTGTCACTAGATGTGGTAATTTATTATTAGTCGTTTGCCACTCTATATTATCGCAGTTTATCACAGTTTATGTTCGCGCTCTAACCTTTACGGATGTCAGAAACTAAATTCTGAAATAGATAAGAATAGGATTTAGCACAGCACTATCAAATTATCTCGTATATTTCACATGTATCCACGGTGCAATATATTACGCTCACTATACGTTGAACGGCAGATTTAATGCAATTTAGGCAATAGAATTTAGACTTAGTAACACACGGCAGCTATCATGGCAGAGAGTCCATGGCAAGAGCAAGAGGTAGAAACCTACCGCTCTGAACGATAAGACGCTTTCTAGTCTTGACATCCGATCCGTGCTTAGATAATCGCCTCAAGAGCGGTGCGTGTTTTCGTAAGCGCTGTTTCTGAGTCGGTTTAAGCGCATTCGCATATACAGTTGTGACCGGAAAACGGAATTCTATCCTCGACGTCGGAACCCCGACTAAAGAACTCTTCGAGTACTCTCGATATAATTATTCGATTAGATATAAGACTGTCAATTATAGCGCCGTCAATAGCCGAAGTTGGAGACCAATCACGGGTTGCGATCATCATCCGACGATTTCGTTGGCGTTGGCCGACCCGTCGCCAAATATATTGGTCCTTATTACCGACCAATAAGGTAATAGGATAGGACGAAACGTGCTAAGACCAAGATAATGAACTCACTTGCCTTCTGGATCTTGTAAAAGGCAGTCAGTCCTCGGGGAGTCTCGTATTGTCATTATTGTGAATATTTTGAATAGTATTGTTGACCGTAATTGTAGTGCGGGATAATCTCGACAGTCTTTGTCGAGTAATTTGTGATTGCATCAGGATTACAAATAAAATTGTCAAGTAAGTTAAATTTATTCGCTTGCACTATCTTGTAATTCTCTACCTTGTTTCCACTGACCTTGCAATTCTATTCCTAATTCGGGTCATCCAATCGAACCATTCTATCAGGACAATAGTCGGTAGGATTGTAAATGATTCAGTTAGGGGTCATTAGACTATTGCTCTGACATTGATTAACTTTATTAGTTTCGAGTAAACTAATTGGCGCCCAACTTATCTATTCCATAATTGTAAATTCACTAGAGCCCTGGCAGCCACTGACCCAGGCCGCGCCAGTTGTCGCTTTCAGCATTGTCGAGTCTTTGTCGAAAGAAGGCGGTCTCAACGTATTATAAGAGTAACCTTTGGAATCTGGGATAGTATAACTCGTTATGTGCTTCTTCAAAATTTGAACAATGGCTACCTGGAGCGACGGTATACTCGTGGATGAATAACCAGGTAAATTGTTGTTACGTCCATGCGTGTATAAGTATTTCGTGTTACGCTCACGTGTGTGACGTTGATAAATAAACAGAAAAGAGTATTTTGTCATTTTATGTATAAACTCTAAATTCCTGAAGTTAGTTAATATTTAGGTAGTACGTTCGAGATAACTCAAAGTTAATGAAAATTGAATAAATTCATTTCAGATTTTTCTTTAAAGCTCAATTAAATCCGTTTTTACTTCCGCGACTGTGATTCAAATAATTTGTATGTTATTCTACCCTGACTGAAAGGCTTCTATCTCTATATAGGTATGCCTTACGTTTATTAGCTTTCCATTGGGGGTGCAGTGTGCTTCGTTATTTTTAATGGAACTGCACAGAGCATCGCGTTCCCGTCGATAACGATTCTCGAGACGTGCACGATATATTTTAATGTGCAAGATCGTTTTGTACGGGTTTTTAATCGGTGTTTATCGTGGCAATACTCCGACCAGTCTTCTGTGTAAACGAAAGGAAACGAGCTGCGACTTGTCGGAAGTAAATTTTAACTTTGTAAATTAAAAGTTTATATTGCTACCACAACATAATTACGTACGCGTATACCCAAATAATTGAAAACAAGAATTTCTGTCACGTTTCATTGTTACAAGGTCTCGAACATTCTATTAAGACTTTTTTATGCGTATACGTTGTTTCATACGAATGTTATATGGACTGTATCAACGCGTGATAACGACAGACGGTGTATGTGGGCAAATTGATATAATTATGACGACCTATAAACCTGAAAGAAATAAAGGAGAACTGTACACCTGTAACGTCCATTATAACGTTTATTTAGGCAAAGATGATAGATCACTATTACATCTGGTCAAGTAGATATTATTGGCTAATGACTGTCATTAAGGTCGTCTGTCGCAATATCCATTACCCACACGTGAACAAAGTGGTTAATATTGTTACACAAATCGTTTGTAAATTACGATACAATTATTGTGAATTCATGTAATCAAAGCGTTCTACACACTATACGTAGTTCAGTTATTCCGGAGTGATATGGACGTAATATATGTTATATTAGATCATTAAGTATGAAATGTCTGCTTTCGAACTGAAAGTATTTGAGGTAATCGGATCTAATACTTAATGACCTAATATATTGGGATAAGTGGTCATCACAATGGTGGTGAAAATTATAATAACTTCTCTGTGATTCGTAATAGGAAACCATATTAGGATCAATACAGCCAATTGATAAATGGACAGATGTGACATATGGGCAGATGGTCGGTTTGATGGCTCAAGGGGGTTTGAGAGAACATCGCGAAAGAAGGCGAATTCCGGTGATCGTAAAAGTAGTAGATCTCGTTAATGGTGCAGTTTTTGCTCCATTAACATCGTGCATGGCGAAGCGTCGCGATGGTCCTCGCGAGGGCCAAAGAGCCCTCTTTTGAGAAAAGTTTTGTCCGAAGAAAGTTAATTTAAGTGAAAACTCTATTTTCAGTATCCCTATCCCAGGTTTCCTTCGGGGCAAAAACTAAGTCTCCGAGTTTCCCGTTCGTCTTGGGAGTGGTACGCCAGAGGATGAGCGAGTCAGAAACGGTAGAGAGGGACAAAGTGTAGGGAATCGGAATTGAAGAGGGACCGAATAAGGAGAGAGGAGTAAGATAGAGAAAGACGGAGAATGAGTGGTAGCTGGTAACGGTAGCATTCGGATAAAAATACGAAGCCAGGCAATCGTTAGACTATCGTGATTAATTTCGCTAATTAATTGTCGAAGAAATGAGGAAATGAAGAGCATTTATTACTCGGCCGCGAGTCACGGGCTGGGCGTCTCAGTGCCAGAGGGTGTCAGACCCTCTAGAAGCTTCATTCATCTCAGGAAATCCCTGTGAAGTGGGCTCTTTAAATTGAAACTCAAATACGTGCGAACTGGAAGGACGAGCGTGAAAAAGGCCCATTAAATTGGTTATTTTTCACACCCTCGTGGTACTTAACGTCTTAACGCCATTCGGCGACGATATCGCATGGAATTCCGGACTATTCCGCTAGAAGTCGCCAGCGTGATCGATAGTCCATCCGCAGAGACACTCTAAACCTTAGCTTACCGTAATGGAGAGTACCGCTTCGAGTTATTGACAGTTAACTTCGAGTCTCTTGTGAGTACCATTGCTATTGAGTGCTGGCATTCTTGAGTACCTCGGTCAAGTTCCTTATTTCACCACTTTTACAAGGAGACAACGTGGAATACAAATAATCATGTCATAGAGTGGGAGGAATAATATTTTAAGGTTAAAAATATACGAACAATTTTTATCTCTTGTCTGCCGCAAGATATATATACAACACTCTATTTTGTTCAAAATATCAGGCGCCAAGCATTCTCTGGATTATCTGTAAGATTTTATTTCATTTATCATAGAAAACTCAAATTAAAACTGAGGCAAGTGAAAAAACGAGCAAAATCGAGTGAAATTTAAAATGCTGCCACCATTCTTTGTTTCCCTGAATCCTTATTTTCTTATGTAGATCATGTTGGCAAATAGTAAACGTCTATAGATATATACTGTGTCGTTCATGATGCTGCAGATAAGATATTTCAATTAGATATACCCAGGGGCCAACTTCTCGACTTGTGTATTGTGCTCATATTCACTAATTTTTCGACGATTCCATACACAAGCAAATGTGCGCGTGATAGATTCACTGAGGGTAGGCGGTCTGGTCGTGATTAGCTAAGCTTATGATTAATTATTGTACCCACCGGTGACTCTCGCACCCTCGTAAGCCCCTACCTACACAAGGCATCCCTTGTGTAGATACATTCAGTACAATTTTACTCTGTACTGGTGCTTACGTATTGTATATACCATACACTGAAAATGAGAGATTTTCGTGTGAACGCATCTTTAGCTTAATCCTTCACAACTACCTATGCTCGTATCAAGTATAGCTTTACCATTAAATCATTTCTTCTAATCACAATTTACCCAAAGCGTCATGTATTCTCTTCTGCTCTGTGTCTATTATATAATAATATATATTATAATAAATAAATATAATATGTATATATATATATATATATATATATACATATATATAATACAGTGCTGAGTGTTGAGACGTCATCATTATCATCCTTAACCGCAACATACGCCACGGAACACATTTTGATCTTGCACGAAAAATATAATTTTGTCGCTCAAAGTCTTGTCGCCGGTAGCCACGCTGTGGACAAGACTTTTACCCGATACCGTTGGAGCTCTACAGCGGTCGCCCCCCCCCCCCCCAACCTAAGTGAGTTACGCGACACTTTTTTTGTCAGCCCCTTATTTATCGTTATTTGTATACGCGTCCTGAGCTCCGGCCGAGAAGATGCCGCTCCGTTTCATACGCTATAGTGGCGCTTGAAGGGCGATTTTTTTAGCTGAATTCTTCAATACTTATCTCCTTCGACGATGACAGAAAGCGATAGCCGATGGTTGTACTTAACTGATTCCAATAGCCAATAAAAATGACGGCCCGATGGCATTATTTATATACCTACGTATATATGCAATTTGTACCTATGTGTTACGTAATGAGATGTTGCGCTTATTTCAGATCCTTTTATCATCATTAAGATTCAGCTTAGCACAATACCTTATTTATCTCATGGGGTCGATTTATTCAGCTGCATGGACCGTGTCTTACGTTTTGCCGGCTTTGGTGTCTCTACATAAGGAAGCTAGCCGAAAGCGCGTCTGTCAGTTTTTAGTAGTGACATCATATATCATATATGGGAGTGAAACGTTACGAAGGGCCAACAGCTGGACCATCTATCTTGCACGACTTAACTCCAGACATCCGGCATAGTATATACAGTGCGCTCCAATAAGGAGGCTCACTCGGTTCCCGACTCAATTGTTAGTTGGATGAGAGCGAGACTCTATTTCTACGTATACCAAGGAAAGCTTATCTCTTCCGAAGCCTGTTCGCAATCTTCATCTTTATGAATTATAGTAGCGTACTCACATGGATGCACACAGAATGTGTTTATTGTACATTATGTAATGCACATTTCGTCACTTTCTCTAATCTCTATATGTCGAAGTGACAGTGAAAATTCGTTGAAAGATAAGGAAAATTTGACTACTGAATAAAATAGATTTAAGGCGAATCCTTAAATTTTCTTGAATTTACATGTTTTTACATTTGCCCGCTCCTTCGACTCACGCTCCACCATCTTAAGCCTAACATTCCTACTTTCCCACACAAATATTTCTCTCGTGACATTGTCTCGCCAGCTGTGTATTATCTGCGTGATGTATATGCTGGAAGGAGAAAAACTTGAAAATTATGGTAATCGTGACACAGCCGGAGCATCGTGATGCTGTGGGTGCTTCTGGATGGTGTCCATCGTAGTAGTATCGATTTTTATATGGTATGCACATTAATGAAGCAGCTACTCACGTGTAGTACTTACTGACAAAGTATATAATAGGGTTTATCTAGATATGGTTATTGTTACACTTAATATATTGCCTGGAGCTCTACGTAAGCATCGTTTCAGTCTAGCGGCGTATCTCTATATCGCTTCTATAGGATCTCTTGGAATTACATAAGTGTTGCATAACCCATGCTGCAATTATTGGTCACATTAATCATCAGACTGATTAGATTCGTACTTAACGATGATATTGCTAATAAATTAATAGTACCACAGAAAATTTTATATTTCACGATTAATTTACCTGGATGAGTTATAAGAGCAATTAATCCTTTCATATGGAATACTAAATGAGCTGTGAAATGAAATGCGAATCGTTAAATGAGTAACAATAATAATAAGTTAGACATGATGAGAAACGGAATATAATTTGATCTTTATACGGGAAAAGGAATATTCAGGCGTTTAGGGGTTTCGCAATTTTTATTTTTATTGGAGTTGAGAGGATTAAATTTGACGATTTCTTCACGGTTTGATACTCAACTGTGTAAACTTGTATTCGCCGAAGAATACAGCGAGGTATCGAGAATGAAAGTGTAATATAATATAATAAGAATAAAGTAGAAAACTCAATTACAGAAACTCGAATGGATTTCCAAGTAAATATTATATACACTGACAGCCTAGGTAAACATCACTGTAGCGTTGCGCGGTTTGATTTAGTTGAGACCACAGAAATGGACAATATCAAGTCTGCTACCACGTTTAAGATAAACTTACCGAGGATTAGGCAATACGTGATTTCGACGAGGAGCAGGGTTTGTTTTGATAGGGAATATACGCCAAGGGATTATTACCAAATTACACAGGATTACCAACTGCACGAGCTTTCAGCCGGAGGCGGCTTATAGAACGACACGAACCCACTCTTCGTGGAGAAAACTTTAATTATTTCGAAATAATTCCGTCGATCGTCGACGTTCTCCCTAGCCAATCTTCCCTGGGCGGGACATTAAAAGTCCACAGAATATCTTTTATTAATCAACACGGCGAAAGTGTACGAGCCCAATATATTCCTTGGGGAAGGAGAACGTCGAAAACGTATGTAAAAGCTTATGGAAAATCAATAGAGAATTTTTTTCTATCGAACAATTATTTTACTCCTATACACGCTACAGGATCTTTTCTGCTGCGTATTCAATTCTTCTAAGATGAATCGCACTGTCCTGACTACCGAGTATCGTATCAACCATACTTGAAGAGTCTCGACGTTATCGGTCTAAGGACACTTGAAATTTTCAAAGAAGATTCCTGCTACTCTTCACTTGTTGGGATTACGGGTGGTACAATCGGATCACAGATTCACAAGAAGGCATTCGAAACGGATTGTGATAAATCGTAGATTTGAACATGCCACCAGGGATACATGTTAGTCATAGAAGGACCGTGGAAACATGTATAGAGGTAAGAGCAGACCGTTGAGTAGGGTCGAGAAGTCTGGAGCACGAGAGCGTACCTTGGTCTTACAGGTCATGCTCATCCTACATCCTCTATAGGAACCCGCGCCTCTGTATCTTCCGCCTGTAAATGTATCTACTTACGTAACCAGGTTTTGTGAAGTATCGGTATCGTCGCTATAGAACCTCTAGTAGACCTCGTAGAAGTCCTGCTACGTTCCCGGCTTCTCCTGGTTTAGGGTAGCGTCGTAAGAGATATAAGTCGTGTGGAGCGCACATGCCTGGCATACACGTTGCTCTGCTACTCCTTCCAATCTCTATTCCGCAATGCTACTTAATATTGCAGCGTATTACTCGACGGTGCACGCTGGCTATGCGACTGAAATCATATACCGGGTGTGCTCCTTTTCTTGGTCCTCACGATTTCAGGCTCTTTCTACTGCAAGACACGTGTTCGCTATACCTATACATTGAAGCCTTGTATTCAGATAGACGGGCTAGGAGAATTTAATGGTGCTTTTAATTTAATTTTTTTTTTCAAAGTAACTTTAAGAGTTTTAGAACTCTAATTATGACTGGTGTGAACGTCGTGCTTTCATGTCGCTCATGTGATGTATCTTGATGCTAATTGAGAGACATGCAGCATCCATTTACTGAAATGTGTATCTCGCTGTATTCCATCTGCTGTAATGGATAGTCACCGTTTGCCATTTAAGAAAAAGAACGTGCCTTCATAGAAATCAGATTGCGTCCAGTGACTTATTTTATTTGTATCCAAGACACATGGACCAGGGAAATCGAGCTATGGCACACCAGAGATACTGACCCTCGAACCTTAGACGTGCTTATTGAATATTAAACGGATGCTCAGTTCCCCTGGGGGTATGGATAAATTATACAGGCGTTGTGCTTTGCTGCCCGGAGTGCAGTTCGGCTCCATTCGTGGTTTGGGAATTGAATTTTCAAGTAATATAAACGCTTTCAGGCTTAACGTGCATTTTGTTCGATTGCGCGTAGGTAGATGTTTATACTCGCGATTCTTATCGTGGTGTACAAATTTATAGAAATAAAAATGTTATCAATGATATATCTAGACTGGTTGAATGCGATATATAAATGAATTAGATGTACATTCGTCCTTTCAGAAAGTGAGACAAAATTTTGATTATATTCTCAATATGGTTTCAATAGTAATGCCAACGTACCAGTGCACTGTTCGTTTTCATGTATTCGATTCTATACCGGCGGTAATAGCGAAATCGCAAAACTTTATAATTGAAACTATCACGATACGTTCCTGACCGCTAAATCGCAGGATTTCATACGGCTATAACATACAGCCAGGAATTCGTAACTTATACAAGAGCTTTGTCTGTCAAAACTAAACAAGAACAAATATCATCATTAGAGCTCTTGACAAAGATATATGTATATGGTAGTTGGGTTACACTAAATTACATCATTCCCCAGGAGTGAATATAGTTAAAAATTTCAAGGCAAACCACATAGTAAAATGAAATATTATTAATGCCATTGTAATAAGCATCTGGCTATATAGTAATATGTTAATACATTATACTAGATTAGTATATTACGTGTCGGTTTGATGTGAATACTTACGTGATGTACGGGCACGTATCCTTTTCTGAGTAAGCCTTAGTGTATACCTGCTACAATACATTGTGGATGCTGATCACTTCTTGTCGAAAGTGCCGATCTTTTTGGGGCTAGAGTACGGCAGGATTAGCACTACTTAGATAGGGACAGCCAATGTAAATACTAGATGAGGTAATACTAGGGACGCTAGATACCCTGTAGTGCTTCCAGCAGCGTCCTGTCTGGTATTAGATATAACCTAAAGGATACTATAGACAGTAGATCCTGAGGAATTTGGAGCTTTCGAAAGCACAGCCAGTGCGCAGATCCACGAGAAACAAATCAGCTACATATTGTCATATAAATTATTACGTTAGAACGCCTTCTTTTATGAGCAACGCACAATGGCTGACATAAGCAGTTTACGAGAGCATAGTAAACCGTACGTGACGATATTGTCGAGTGGTATAACGTTCACCAAGTGTTAACCTAGACCAGTTTTGATCGCATTTCCTAGCGATATTCTTTCAGATTATTTTCTATCTTTCCTCTTTCTCTGGGTATTTCAGTGAACATGAAATAAGTTTTTTGTCTCACTGATTGATATAATTTCTTGGAAGAGCAAGGAAGCAAGTAGAAAATGTTTCTTCTAGAAACGTAGATAGGTATATCAGATTAAAAAGAAATACGACAACATTGTCCATTGAGTTTGGACTACGCAGTAACTACGTTTCTCTTATCATGCATAGAGCTGCAACTATATGGTCAAGTTCCCCTTGAAAAAGGTAGGCGTAGTACGGACTTGCTTACAGATGTTGGACGTATATGGCTACGAGGTAGAAGACAGGTATACACCAAGCTAACATATAGGGCATAATACTTTGTAAAGAGCAAGTCACACGAACTTTATCACGGCTAAGCAGCTGTGATTTACGAGGCGGGTAGACTGAACGAATGGCTTTCTTGGTAATCAAAGGTGTACACGTACAAAGATTAGGAAATAAATGTGAGGGTACTGGAATGGTTGGATTCTGATGATCTTCATGGTAGCTCAGATGTTCCTGATGCTTTCGAGTACAACGGTGAGAGAAAGACAATTGCTGTATTTTGACGTCCCGCGTCGCGAACACCGCCGCGAGAGACGCTACTAAGAAGAAAGACGGTCTCTCGTAGCCAGGCAACTATGTACGTCACGTCTGGGTTCTGGATTACATTTATACCCCATGCCTCTTCTCGTAGCCGGTTGAACCCAGGGGGCCGATGCGCCAATACGTGCCTATAATCTTCCATCTCGCCTTCACCTTCTCATCTCCCCGATCCCCTTCTCTTGTCATTTCTCTCCCTCTTTACTCCCTCTTACTCGCTTACTCACACCTTGGTCCAGGGATAACGGGAAGTCTACCCTTATACCTCGGTAGCAGCATCTCACTCTGTTCAATGCTCTTTCTATGCTTCGCGTCCTATATCCACCTTCGTCATTTCTCCTAACCCCTATCCTTCTACAGGAATCCTGCATGGCCTTGCTTGTAGATCTCCGATCTTTCGTTCACTATATTGCTCCTTCGGGACACTTTACTCCTGTGAGCGATGTCTTATCCATGACTCGAAAGTCCTCACGCCGGACATTTTCATGGAGTAGCGGGAAATTACATCCGATTTTCTTCACTTAATATATATATAGGAGTCAAGTCCTATAAGTCCTATATATATTTTAGGTTCTGCGTCAGGATTTGCAACTTAGAGATACAATGTCTGTCAGTGAAATATTGTTGGATCTGAGTTGACGGGTTTTTTTTTTATTTACATTCTATGTAGGAATTTGATTGGTGGACTTGGGGTGGGGGTTAGGGAGCATTATTTATAACTTTATTGTAATTTCTTATTTCTTTATTTTGATTACTCCTATCTCTATTATCGTTCTATGACGTTGCTTTTATTTTTATATGTATCTTTCATGCTGTCTGGGAATGAATTGTATTTCCTGTAAGAGACGGCGATGACGACAATGGCTATGAAGGGTGTGATTTATGACGGAGGTTTAACACGAACCCTCTGGTTTGTTTTTATCAATAGTTAATTCGCAATTTACATCCCTTTAAATATTCATACGGCTGCTGCGGCTAGCTCCGAGCGGCTTGCCTGTTCTCGGCATACTTATTCGAGTTTCTCTCTGGTGGTGACAGAACCGACGCCATGCCGGATATCCATATCGTACAAGAAAGTACACTTATAATGCTATACTAAAGATTTTTTTACTTTGAGAATAGGTACTAAGGATATATATATATATAAGCTCTTTGGAATATTTGGTAATTAAAATCTTATTAACAGGAATATTTAATCAACATGAAAATTAATGTAATATGTACAATATATATACTTTATGTATATAATGTATTTAATACGATAGATCGTATAACGGGATAAGGTACAGAGTAGAATAGGAAATGATGACTTTTTTAGTTTCATTCATGATTTTTCTATTAAGATCCAATCGAATTGATCCCTCGTTAAAGTGGATTCTATCTGCGCCCGTTGGAGGAACGTTACAACTAGATCCTGACGGGGCCATGTTCCACGACAGCGCTAGTATTTTTCGTTTACTCTGGGTTACTGGAAATCTTTTATTTTTAACTTGCCGGAATTGCGCCAGCTGTCCTCGTCCCACGCCTTCAGCTGTAGCGCCAGCTAGACCGACAATAAGCTGATAATTGAGCTTTTGAATAATTCCAGTTATATAATCGGTTTAATAAAGCTTCCATTTCAAAACGCTCACGGGCTTTATCAAACTACCTGCAATACGCACATAAGATAGTAATGTGAAATTTTTCTTATACCAAAAAAAATACATCCGATTACTTATCATCAAGATTTTTTACGGAACCTGTATGAGATTCGTAAAAAGCAATAATTAACTTGCAACTATATTTTTCGTCTAACTTTTCGTGTAATATTCCATAGTTTTTCGACTGGTTAATTAACATTCGAAAATGCACGTTAATTTCTAATATATTCAGGCTGGATTTGACGTCTCGTTTAACATTGTTTACTCTGCCGTCTCCCGAGGATCACTATCATTTTGTACCATTGAAACCAGACGGGTTCGACGTTCTTCGCACTATGAATTATGTAGCGATACGTTTACCAAGCTGGTTCTTTCATCGGTAGGTTAGTTAATTTTGGTGCAGCCCAGCACTCCCCGAATCCCTCATGTAATTAGCCACACAATAGGAAACAGCTGGCGCCTATCGCTTTACCGAACACCAACGTTACGTCTAACCAATCTCCGCTAACAGACAATTATTACACACCTGCCTAGTATATTTCCTAGACACACTGTGCTTTCGCCTTTAGCGCATTTAGCCCATAAAAATACCATTCACGTGGACGACGTCACTTCCGCGCGACGCAATTCCTATCTTTTGCTTCCCGTGACCATAACTTTACGGGGGGAAAAAATAAGCTCAATACAGTAGGAAGTCATTAGGTCGTATTAAACTTATAAACTAATGACGCTACTGTACAACTTGTAAATTGTTAAGTAGTCTCGAAACTACAGAAGCTTATGTCGATCGGTTTATACAAAGTTCATAAGCGTTTGAGGTCATTTAACCGTTTAGATACTCCAATTTGGAAGCTTTCACTGTGTTCCAAACTCGGGTTAACAAGGAGGATACCTATGTTTAGTTAAAGAGAATTCCTATCTTGTAGCAAGACACTGACAAGGATAACTTCTCGTGTTGTTGACAGTTCGAATATCAGTGCATCCTACATGCAATTGCCCTATTAGAAACAGGGACTTTTGATTGTTACAGAAATAACGTCGGAAGACTCGTATTATTGATTTAGACTCTGCAAAGTTTTTTATCTATATGGAATATCTGTAGATACCTGTCATTTCATTGATTTATATCAATGTCAAAATTTCATCATCCCTTTGCATTTTTCAGACTGTATCAAAAAGATCCTTAATTCGAAATGGTAGAGAAAATGAAATTTCAGTCTCGTGCGGTTTCGGGCTGAACTTCTCGGTCCGCCATCTTGAATGCTATATAACATTCATGAGGGGTTCCGGTAGAAAATGCAACTTTTATGGCCGACCCTCGAAGAAGAGCGTACATTTATCCCGACAGCTCAGCAAGCTCACACGCTTTATAATCACTCCTGTTGCGAAGAGCCTTCGTCTACAGTACAAATAACTGATTCCAGCGGTCGCCTCTTTTTTTTTTCACGCTCGAAACCTGCTCGTTCTCTGATTAATTTATTAAAATACATCATTACAACACAGGATACGAGTATTTCATTAAAATTAAGCCAAAATAGCTTTTGCCATAAGGGAAATCTTTTTTTTTTGTTTATTTTAAAATTGAGCAACCAACTAACCTTTAATTGATTTTAATCATTGAACGCTTTTCAATTGGACCTAACGGTTGCTGAGTTCAACACAAATTTCATATACGTATCAATATGTATGAATTATATATTATAATGATATACCGTAGCAAAATGTATGAATGGTCGATTAAAAATAAGTTACTACATCTAATTATTTGATTTTATATCAGTAGTGCATTATATATGCAAGTGACAGTGTAAACATGTAGATTAGCGAATCACTGCGCTAGATTAACGTGACCATCGGTTGTGCATCGAAACGCTTCTGCATCTGCCACCGCTGCGTTAATGCGCTAATACTGGCGGCATTAGCATTCACAGAAAAACTGCATATTATAGGGCGACGGAGTCTCATTATATTAAACAAAAATGTTCCTGTTCACTTATGCATGTTGTGTCCATTAATGAATATCAGCCGTTCACTCTCACGATCCCATCAGGAGATACTAATTGGATTCGTCGAATCATATATATATACACATATATACATTGCGCATAAATAAACTGCCATTTGCCAATATGAAATTCTGTATCTATCATTGCATCGCCGTAAGTATGCACTCTCTGCGATGTATTTATTGCATTAAAATTATGCAAGTTAAAATAAATAGCTTTTTTCGATGCTACCTCTTCTTGACTTCCCGTTTTACTTCTTCGGCATTCTTTGGTATTGTATTCCGCGATGGTTAGACGTCTACCTGATACTTACTAACTAATACAGTTTTATACGGTAATTATGACTGATTACATCTTGCAAGTTTCACATCGCTAAGGACCAGCTACGGCAATCTTGAAAACCCTGGAAACTTCGAAATAACAGCTGTTGAACAAACTGTGTATCGTACTAGTTTATTATTGGACAAAGTAATGCTGTAACGATAAGATGTTCGCATCTTGCAGATTTTCAAAAGAACAAGGATCTACTGTTGTTAATTTTCATTGAAATTGCCAATGATTAATTTTTATTGAAATCTCGTAGTTACGTCTACGATCTGATGAAAAGTATGGGGTTTTATGGGGATCAATATTTTATTATTCAATTATACAAAAAACTACGCGTTGATACATATATACTTTATTGTTATCTTTATATGGTCGTACAATATTTCAGTGAACCAAAAATCCTCTAAAAGTTTATATGGGTAAAAATTAGACTCGTTTTTTTTATGTCAAAAATGACTCTGTCCATCTGCCCGAAGTATATAGCATTATAGACGTGTACTTTGATGGACGCCTATATTCCTTTCATTCGCTACTACATACGTAGTAGCTATACCTATATATTGCATAGTACAAAAATACACACACATGCATTATATCCATCGATAGATACCCACAGATAGGGGAAAGTATTGACGCATATGACAATGACGATTTCATCAGAAAGATTGAATAGATTTTTTTTTAAATTTTTTATTACATTACATGCTCAATTGTACAATAGCGTTACATAGGATATCTTATTAAGGATATACAGGCTAACAACGTTAAACATTTTGGCATGAAAAATAATGAAAAAAAAATAATAATTTGGTTTTTTTTTTAATTAAAAGTCTCTTATAATCACCTCCATACGTATCATTTCTATTGTACAAAATTTACTTTGAATTTTCGATATTTTTCAAATAATTAGCTCATTGGGAATGTCAGTCGTGTTCCTGAAAGTTTTCCTTTGACGGCGGTTCTGTGAACGAGGACGATTCACGAACGACCATTATTCCCTAACAGCTTGCCATTTATTTCATTTCGGTGAGCCTCATGTGCACCTAACCGTTCCGCTCGAAGAACGTTTCTCATTAGGACGAGTCCTTTCAAGTTGATTATTTAATTTTGAGATATTTGGAAACTCACTTTTCTCCCTGCTAATAGTAGTAATAATAATAATACTATATATATATATATATTCAGGGCACGCCGTGAATGACGCTATGAATATCGAAAATCGGAAACCTTTCTGTGAGACGCGCTGTAATATCACCCCCTGACCCAATCAGATACGCGGTTACATCGGCTTCGGCCGAGCGCTCGCGATCTTCATTTATTTCGTCCATCCCGATGAAGTAAGCCCTTGCATCTTTTCTTATTGTGGCGGCTGCAGTAGCAATTTCGGGAGGCAGGAATCTCATCCAGCTTCTATTCCCTCAATAGGTGGCTTCGTATCGTTGCTTCAACCCTTGATGCCCTTGGAATCATGATGTAGCAATACAATTTTAATGATTCTTTTGGATCCGCTTAAGAAGCTCCAAACGAAAGAAAACATTCCCACGAAGGCAATAAATACAAATTTATAAAATAAATCATGTCCACGCCACGCGAAACGCTCTGTAATCCATCGGGCCCCACGAGGTAGCTTCAAATTCGCCTATTTTGTGACTGGCCTCAAAATGGCACGTTACATTATATATATGAGAAAATCCATGGATAATAAATCCATATACGATTATTTATTGGATTGACAGAGAGGAAATACGCATAAGAGATATATTTACAATTTGTATGTATATTCGTGGAGAAAATATACTACGAGTGGCAAGGGATGCGTGAATATGATGGAAGATATTACTGCCTTTGAAAGGGAGTATGGAAAGTTAAGGGTGAGAGGGATGACGAGTATTACTAAAAAATAGATAATGCAATTGCAGTATTCTACAGGGGACATTTTTTTACAAAGATTCAGGATTTGCTAATTCTAGTGATTTTACGTAACGTACAGTTGTATATAGGTGACACATAGTATATATATTTAACTGATGAGAACTAAGTATTCAGTGATATAAAAGGATAAGGGATAAGAACCGTCTCCCCTCGCTCACTCTTCTGCCGACGTCTTTTGGTACTCCTAGAAATATGCAATTAATAACGGATCATTTGAGTCGCAAGGGATGCTCCTTTGGGCGCGTTCTCACAATACACACAGGGAATAGGGATGAATGCTAAACTTGATCCAGCCTACGTAAGGACCCCCTACGAAGGCCTCCTCACTGTGAAAGGTAACGACGATGGGCTGCGGGGCTGCGTATGCGCCTTTATGAATACGTTATCGAGGCATCTTTTGACATGGGCTTCTCAACGTGCGACACGTTTTGGGGGTGGATTTTTTGTCAATATTTGTTCGGTCGATCTGAACCGTCACGACGCGTCACGTCACACGGCGTCGCGTACTGTCGTGCATCGTCGCGCGTGCAAATCTTTACCCATGCGGAATACTGATTTTACTCGGGGTGAAAACGTGTCCCGTTCACTTAGACACTGGAGTGCGGAATATTGCTGGGAGTAGGTACTCTGTCGCTTAGGATATTTGAAAAAGATTCCGCGAAGCGATGAATTTTTTTTTTGTATTTACACCTTCGCTTTCTGTAGAGTGTATTTGTCAAAGAAGCAATAGCGTACTATAGAAGTTTTATGTATTAGATGAAGAAAATCGTCTAAAGTTGGACTTGGAGAGCTTACAATGCTGTGGGATCAGAAGTGTTTATGGGTGATAAATGAGTTTTCACCGTAGGCGTTTTTCTAACGTGAGTCGCCATAGAGAAGTTTCATTGCGGCTTGGGTAGGCAGCTACCTGCCAAGTGCATGGGCACTGGATGAAATTTGTGAAAATTTCATCGTTACATTCAGTTATGGTAATCACGTTGGTGTAACTATAAAATTATCTAGATGGAGACTACGCGTTAGGGTCTGCGGTGTGTCGCTTTACCACCGCTGGGCCTCTACTCTATTTTACCTGAAACTTCGCGTGAAGGTAGTGCCCGGTTTATAATTATGTATCCTGGGGGATGGAATATTAACCGGAAGTAATTCTCTCGACGTCCTAAGCGACCTCCATGTTACCTCCGGCATAATAAATCAATAAACCGGTACGTCGTTTACTATATCGGCACTCGTGAAAGCAGACGTTAAAAGTACTTTTTTGGAGGTTTTTGAACAAAAAATAATAATTACATAATATCAAAACCACGCATAAACCGTACATCGGGCAATTCTATACGGCTAAGAATTAATGAAGGTCGACTCTTTAATTTCTTTAGGAGTGGCCAACTATCGAGAAAACTCCCTAAGGTCATTTGCATTTCTAGGTCGAACGTGTCGAATAATATATTTAAATTATTTTCCATGCGCATCAAAGTTTTCAGCAGTGTTTTCGATACTCTCAATGTTTTGTTCGTGTAGCGACAGGACAATGCGACACGAGCCGAGATGAAAAGTATAGAAGGCAATATGCTTTAATGAAGTTTCATTACGTTATCAACGTCCCGTGGGATAATAATGAAATACGTATACTTGTTACCCTCAGTGAATGAAAATCCTATCGGAGGGCTTTCATCGTATTTTAAAGCAGTTCTGAAATCGCCACCACCATTAGTCCCGTGAATTCACTCGAAAATCAAATTTCTCGGGAGAGTTACGATCGCAAAACAATTCGTCACGATTCAAGACTAAATGACGACCTGGGCAAAGAGAACGTGAAGAGAGGTAATCAGAGTGGAGAGAGATTCCGTAGATATGATGTAACTTATAAGTAAGAGGAGGAAAAGGAAAAATAATGTATAATCGATTGATTCGTATAGGGTATCGGCTCTGCAATCTTGTAATTTTTAATGTATTTTTGCGACGGGCCAATTTCCAAAATCATGAAATTTGTAATTCCTTTGAACTATCTTTGAAACTGGGATGCTCGCTGGGGAACGGATAGCAGATGGTGGATGGCGTGAGGAAACAGAACCCGGAACATTATCATTTATATGAAATCCTTTGCGCGTCCTTATGCATAGTGAGTACTCCATCGGTTTTTTTTTTTCAGTACCTGCAAAACACCGGATATTCGATGCTAAATTGTGTTCGAGGACGAAAGTTTTATTTGACGTTTTCCTAGAAATTTGGTCGATGGCCATCTACTGCTTTTATCAATCGTCATTTATTCGTCTTGTTTTTAATTCAAGATTATAGCCGATTCACGAATAAATTTGTCTCTTTAGTATATGAAAAAGAAGAAAATTGTTAGCAAATCGAAGAAGAACTTGATACACAATCTATATAAATGCGAAATTACTGTATAATGTATAAGGAATAAAAATGAATTTCCTTATATCGGGCAATCGCTTAATATTCGTCAATCAATGTGTCCATAAGATATTACTATTGTACTAGCTAGTACAATTGTAATATAGTATATATCATTCGTAGGACTGTCACGGTTTTCATGGTTATCAACATATATCATTAGCTTTTTGAATAAACTATAATAGTCTCTGTATGGAATCTTGATAAATGGCATACGTTAAACTTGTATATTTATTGCCATTCGACTTTCTGCAAAGTACCTATGTGGCAGATTCCACTTAAAGGAAACGAATGATTAAAGAAAAATCTCAGTCAAAGAGCCAATACGTTTTACGTCGAGCAGACGTGGCTGAAGTGGTGAGTAATGTATAAGCCATAGTAGATTGGCACGCGTCTTACATATTCGTACATTCAGAATGTCAGGAGCGACGAGAACGAGAAGGAGAACGATGTAAACCTCGAAAGAGAAAAATTCGATGAGCTGGCCTCTGCCAGGTTCAAAATCAATTGGCGCTGGAGAGGCGGCGAATGGAAGCGAGAGGAAATTATTCAAATTCTCAGACATCCCCCTGGAAATTCCGACACTTTGGATCCCTGCCTCTTCGTCGTTTCGGTACTTTTCCTTTTTTCCCTTTTTTTTCACTTTACTTTTTAAGAGGCACCAAAGGCTCAAAGCGTGCCGCTGCTTTGGAGCTCCTGAGCAAAGAGAAACAAAAAATAAATAAAAAGGAAAACCCTCGCTAGAGCTTGCATTGCAGAATAATCCATAGCGATCATTCTGCACCTGTAATTGACGATGCTACTAAATACCCCTCCTCCCCCAATTAAAATGTAACGTGTCCATCTTAAACGATTGGTTAATCGAATTACAGTGAGTTGCCGTCAGCTGGCTGTACAATTAACTGAATTGATAACGTCAAGAGGATTGTACAATGGCGTAGACTTAATCTGCTCATCCGTGCACTCTCATGGTTAAGTGGAACATTTATGCCCGTATCATTAAATTGGAGGACGTAGCAAGCGGAAAGAGTTAAAAATTTGTTAGGAAATTATCCGCTCTTTCCGTGCTATTAAATTGTGGCTATTAAATATGCACTTTGACGCTGTGTAATTTACGCGGCTAAATTACACAGATATATGTTACATGGTTACACATTGCTGTGTAAAATAGAACAGTTATTTCTTATTCTTCCTCTAGAGTATTACGGTTCTAATTAGCAACGCTAATTTGAATTTTCGCACTCCTTACGAGGCAGTTGAGACATTTTCAGGGATATTATAGGTTACGGATATAAATGCTGAAGAAAGAAGAAAACGATTTAGTCATACTCGAGCAGACTGTAATTGACATGTTTCACTTGTTCATGTTGAATATATACTTTATTTGTAAAACGAACATGATCGTGTTATTTTTAAACGCAAAGCTCAATTTTTACTACGTTTTTCAAAAATGTACTTCGCACATATCGATTTTCGCCAAAAAAATCATACTCGACGCATCCTTCAATTTATTCAGTACAATACGGAGGCTACGATCTCCTTGTCGTACACATGTTTGCGTATGTATCGCTTTTCATTTTTTGTATATCTCTTATCTCCCTCGCGCCTCTTCGATTCTTCTAAACTTCTTCCACAGATATGTCATACGTGTTAGATACATCCTTGACCGTACAATACTTTTACATTAAATACGAATTTTCCTTTTGCACAGTACGCACCGTGCCGTATACGTAGAAGTACTCGGACGATATTGAGAAATTGGTTAGCAAAATTGTATGAAGCCAAAAGATAAATTTTCGAATTGCTTTTTTTCTTATCGACAAACTCTATTTTTTCTTTTCACTCCTCTCAACACGTATTACACGCAACCGTCAATGTTTACGCACTTTTATTCGCACGTCAAAGATTCATTATCTTGTCATATATTTTTTTTTTCATTTCCTCAACAATGAGCTGCCGCATAATCGTTCTCTTCAACAGGTGGCAAATTTTCCCGTTGCGTCATCAGCCGAAATCTCGTAATTACAGCACCTCGCGACGCCCTCAACGAAAATCCGTGCAGAGTCGGTACAATTCGAGAAATGGAGCGAGACGACGTTATCGTCGGCTTCACTGACTCAAGATCTCCGTATAAGCCTCGGCAGTCTGAATATTACCAAACATTACTGTATCGCCCTGAACGATCCGAATATTAAACTAATGGCCGTTTATTAAGTATGGATTTGCAAAAGGCGATAATCGTCGGTATTTCAATAAAAATTTTCATATCTCGACAGCATTTTCGCTACTTTAATAAGCGTCTAACGTGCGTGACATTTATTAAAATATCGAAATGCTTATGCATTGGCTCAATAAAAATTGTATTAGTTTCTTTAGCAACATACAGAAAACAAATGATTACGATAACAACAATAATAACAATAATAATCTGGCGTATATAATATATCTTGATCTTGAGAAATATATGTGTATATATATGTGTAATAGTAGCAAAACGCAAATGCCTCTTCGCGGTTATTAATAGTCGAAAGTGACGCAAGACTTTTATATTTTTATTCATATTGGACTTTATTTTTAATTGACAATATTGTTCGAAGTGGGGCAAAGGAACGCATGCGATTCATCACTTTTATACTTTTTACAATGACGAACGTAAATCTGTACTTACGTGGTAGGATGGTGGCAACATTGCGATTCGGCGCTATACGCAGTGAATTTTATAGTGGACATTAAAAGCGATTGACAATGACTCTTGACAGAGAGCGTCTTAATACTATCCGTCATTATTTTGATTTCGAGAATGATAGATGGTGATGCGATCGAATTTAGGCTTTTAGTCATTTTTTCGCATACCGAAAGGTGTACAGTTATTGAATGTTTTTTTTTTTCGTGTATTAAGAAAGTATCGTATAAAAAGAACGCAACTGATTATTTCCTATTTTATCTTTGCTTTTCTGGAAACGCACGGTATTCGTTCGCGAATTTACGTTGCAATTGGATAATGGCGTGTGCGAATTTGAATAAGCTTAAAATCAATAATAATTATGATAACGCGACTGGAGAGAATATTGCCGTACAGTATTGAATGAGGTACATTAAAATTAAACGTGCCTAAACAGATTATTATTTTTTTTTAATCTTTATCTAATATATGTACAACAATGCAATTAATTCTATCTGATTCAATATTGGCCACCGTGTATAAGCCACTTATTGGAGTAGGGCTCATTTTTGTCTTATTATAGGAAAATGCAACGCTGTGCATTTAATAGCCAATGCTGCATCAGACAGAGGCTGCACGATGATAAACAACTACAAGATATTATTATGGGCTTACAGAACAATTCTTTTAACGCACATTTATGAATGACATGTTTATCGGTAAACATATTGACTAACTGTAAGTTCTTTGGGTCGGCTAGCGTATACCAACCGCGAAAAGCATACTGATTTCTCTAGTTTGATACAAGTTAACGTTTAATAGGTCTTCTCCTTTAAACTCTAACTACTGACATCAGGCATACACTTAATAGCATAAACGTTCAAAACCAGAGATTTCTTTTTTTTTTCTTTAAAGTCGCATATTCTCAGACAAATTACAAAATTATATTATCCTTTAAACTTTTACATAACTCAAACAGGCTTTACGTACATGTTCGAGGTTAATTGTATAATTTAGCTTGACTCGTGACTTTTTTTTTTTATGATTCACAAATAAACATCACGGTCGAGTCAAAATTATGAAAAGTCGCCAATTACTATTATTCGCAAGGCCAGGAAAACCAATGTCTCATCTTATGACGAAGGTTGGCATAATTTCTAATGGAATTAAAGAATGCAATCTGAATGACGTCATCTATTGAGACTCATACTATACCGACAACCTATTCTCTTGGAGTTGTCATGGTAACTCGTGATTGTACTCTATCAACGTGATCGCTTATATTTGGCACATCTTACATGTTAAAACGTATTTACACGTAACGCTAACGGGAATGTTAAGTTTTTTTTTTTTTTCTTCATTTTGTGGAATATAAGACAGCGTTATAGTTACTGCTTCGACGCACTTACGAATTATCAGTATCTAGATATAAGTATTCTACTTAAAAGTTACGACGAACCAAGAAAATATTTATACAATTAATTTCAAACGAAAATTTATACATTGAATTATGTACAGTTCTCTTAGGCCTAGTATTGCCTAGACGAGTCTGGCGTTAAAACGGTTCAATGGGTCACGTGTGAATACACTGTTATATATTGACCCTTAAATTTTCTTCCCTCTCGCTTTATCCCACTGTGGTGGGAGCGCTTTATGCGAGTGTCATCCCACCGACAATTTCGAATATCTAACTTCACCATCCTTTAGTTTTGAGCACCGAAAACGTATTTATCCCATGCAAATCTTACGTAAACATTTAATATAATAATACGCTAAAGTAAGCGATAATACTTTCAACTTGTTTTCGTATTTGCTTGCATAAACCTTTCCATTCCCAAGTTTAATATCCGCTTAAGCAGTTTCATTTAACATGTAATTTTACTATTCCCCTTTACTTATCCATCCTATTAACATATTATCCTATTCTACGTCTCCTTAGTAACTTTTAGCATTTTCCTATAGACACGCTCACGCAACAACTTGTTATGTCGAGGATATACCTGAAGATAAAAAGAAAGTTAAAAATTAACCAACTGTCTAAGTTTTAACAATACTCTACTCCTTGCTGGCTTTGTATTAAATTTTCCAAAGGATCCAATGTAATTTCACTGATTTTTAAAAGATATTGCAAAAAACGATCACGAGCTAAGTTTCCATCGAGTTGCGGCAGTTCACCTAGCGATGATTAGCGACATTTCGAGCCCTGAACAAAAAGTTATAAAACACACTTAGAGAGCTTGGTCCAGCTCGATACAGACGTTAAAGTCTTAAAGTTCCAAGGAAGATACTCCAAGCTTGATACGTCGTAGAATAAATTCCGAAAGTTTTCAATGCGAAAAAGTTTCGGGTGAATCTCGAGATTCGATTTGTCCCTATACGGATTGACGCAACGTAACGGTGACTTTGAACTTGGTACTGGAAAGGTTCTTTCAAGTGCAATAGAGTCTCACGCGTCACGTCCCATAGCTTGAGCGTCACTGATGGCGACTGGAAATCGTTATGGGATGTTACGTCAATCGGTCAGTTAGAAGCATAACGATCGACACGAGTGTTGACCGTCGTACGAACATTACGGGACCTCATAATTTTCGACAATTAATATCCGTGTCTCGACGGTGTAAAATTTGACCGCCGGTTATTATTTCGCCGTGTATCCGTTACGTTATAAGGTTTTTGGGTATTTTGGACTACACCGTCACCCTTAGCCATTTTCTTTGAGCCGATGTTAAACGAAGCTAAAAAAAGGTCACAAGCGTCACAATGCTCACCAATTGCGCACGCCACACGTATTTCATACCTTTCTTAATATACACGTCTTTCGTTGACACGTATTTTTCGACAAAATGTACGTTACGCCATTATCGTTTTCTTTTAGACGATTTTAAGATTGGTTATACGTAAGAAGAATTTTCATGGAGCCTTGAAAGAGCGCCTCTTTAATCTTTCTTTAATATCAAAGGAACTGGCAACAGTCGAATTTCGTGAATACGGATCGAAGAGATTCGCCAAGGATTAAAGATTTTCTTAATATACTAAAAAGAACAAAAAAAAAAGGAAAAATATTGTTGGACGGTTTTGCTTCGATGTAGATGAAAACTAACCCATTCCACGTTATTCGTATTCTGTAACTATTGCTATTGCTTTTTTTTGCTCGATCGAGAAGAAACGTTACGAAAATTCCCAGATCCTTATGGGCCGGCGTCTAATTGGTATCCCGTGCAACGATGCCGAATCCTGATAACACTGTCATTGCTTGATTCGACGGTGTGTATACAGCGCGCTGCATTTTCTGCTTATTAATCGTAATGTGCGTTACAGTTTGGCTCGATACGCTTGAGCGTGAAACACGCAGAGCTACGATACAACAGCGTCACAGAGCAGTATCTCTGTTACGCCTGGATTGGCATGGACTGTGGTCGCTCACGCATCGCTTAACATAATCCCCCCGTCCAACCAGGACTACATAGATTACGGAATGATGCTCCCGCAATGTACAATTATTAACGCGAGACATTTCAATAGCTGTGAACCAGTTCGCGGTTCTAACGATTATCGGATCGCTACGAAAATCGGTCTGCGGAATGAAAGAGACGATATTATTTTTTCTTCAATTTCCCAATTCTTTTTTGCCTTTTTCTTTTTTTACCAAGTCAAATAATACACTATCAGATTACGTGCGTCGTTGACGATAAGAGTGTAAAGAGGATCTGGCGATGACGCGGATGTGGGACCTCGTACACAAGCAGTATCGTCGGGAAGTCTAATACGAGTGCCTTGCAGTAGAATGTCATTACGAATGAGTTTCCTGCAATTAAGCATGGACGAAGCAGGAAGAGTAGGGAGGAACGTGAGGCGAAAAAATCGGTATTATAATAGAATACCGGATTTCATGTTATAACGTGCAGACTTGAAATTACTAAAAAAAATAAATAAATAAAACGAGTAAAGAAAGTGGAGAAAGTGTATCATAGAAATGACAAACAGCAGAAAAGACGAACGTATAAGAATAATGATATTACTTTCCATCTACGACCTTTATCCCGCCTGCGAAGGGGCCGTTAAATTAATTACAATTCCTGTCGCTTTCTACTCTCAGCAGCACCATCATCCCCATAATCCAGAAGGTTACAACGATTTCTCATTGGAGCGATCATGAACCGTAATTAGCGATTAGGCGTCGGTGTCGACAACATCGTGAGAGTTAACCTCCTGGGAAAGTCCCTCAGATTGACGCCAGCGCCACTTCCGCAAAGTACATAAAGATTCCGTACTAAATGTAGGGACGTCTCTTTGCGTCTCGCGTCAGTAGGCTTTTACGACGCGACCCCACCAGCGATTCTAATTCTTAAATTAATCGTCAGGCGTCGTTTCGAATGAACTTCCAAACGAAGAGCAGATGACGCGAGCGTCGTCTGACGGAGCGCGCACGCCACTTCGTCCACGCAGCTATAGCTTACTTACAATCCGTCCAAGTACTGCGAGCGAATTCGTCCCACTTCGCTTAGAATTTGGCAGAAGTGTAGTGAAGTGAACTGAAGGCGCCACGCCATTTTTCATGACCCGAGCATTAATCAAACTCACGCGGGTTTCGCAATGCGGATTGGTCGGCTTTCCCCTCTACTTCGAAGCCACACTCATTCAACTTCTACACTTGCAATTCCTGGCTACAGTTAAACTCTACTATGTTTCCCCTGCCCTCCCTTCGTCTACATCTTTATCCTAGCTCTCATATATATCTCTCTCTCTCTTTTTTTCATTTTCTCAACATCCTCTTCGTCAACGACGCTTCGCCGCAGTGAACCTTCACTTCGTAATGAATATTTCTCTTGCAAAGGCACAGTACGCGTACGGGTACCCACGCGCGCTTTTGGCAATACCTGCTCTCTACCTGTTAAGCATCAATCCTTTTTTCTTCTTCGATATCTCCCATCGTTTTGTCGCCCTCTCTCTCTTTTAAGCATCCGAAATTTTCATCCCTCGTGCGATCCTTCTCAATTGGCATTCTGAGCCACATACGGTGGCATGTACGGTCCCGTTAGCATATACTGTACGGCGACGATCATCAGCTGCGGCGCACTCCACCTTATGATATACGCGCTTCCTGAAACATAAATGCATTTCGTCTGTTATACATATTCTCCTTATGCAATGGCGTCGCGACGCTACCAGGACTTAAAGTGGGTACATCGGGAGGCAACGGGTGCCCGAGAGTATACCTTACATACTTGTCGGAAGTTCTCGGTAACGGAAAGAGAAAAATCCTCGTAAACTTTCAATGTAATCCTACGGGCGTTTCCCAGTTGCGTCACATCCATATATCGTTACTGCTTTTCTCTGTTACCCCAACCGTACCTACTTATATATACTATACGCAGCTACCATTCAATTTTATTTCTTTATCGTTTCTACTATCTGTCACAGTGACGATAGATCTAGGGACGTTGCTGGAAAATCGATGCTTGTATATCTACTTTCAAAGGACGACACATGCATAGATAATTTCATATAGATATAACATACACTCCAAGAAACGTATTTCTTGAGCAAGCTAAGCCTCCCTATGAAGAGAGGGTATCCAGTCTGACACAACGAATCCTTCATATATCGTATGTACCTGTTATAGACGTATAAATACTTTTCTCACATTCTCGGGATCCCGTATCTCGTGCAGTTGCGGGTAACTTTGATTTCACGACTCTTCCCCAATACGTAATGCCAAGTAACGGTGGTTCACTTTGAACCAGTGCTTTCCGTCCATGCTATCGGATTCCGTATTACTGGCGGGCATATTCGTTGCTACGAGTCACACACGAATATAAGTAGGGTAGGTAGCAATGGAGGCTGCCTAGCTGAGATGGAAGGCAGGTGAGTAGGTACCCACTTCCTTACACTTTTTACTGTAGTAGGTATTGCGCAAAGGAGCTGAACGAATCATTGAATCAAATCCATTTTCAATAAGAACTGTCGACGGCACTGAAAGCAATGACTGTCCTGATGTCGGCAGAAGACTCATCATCCTATGGTGGACCAGCCTCAATAAAGTGAAGCAGAAAACGTGGGTAAAATAGCTGATCTGGTCAGTCTGTATAGATATAGGTAGCCCGCGTTTTGCTATAGGATTGCTGTTTCAACTATATACATATATATATACACCTAATGGAACATATGGATATGGGAGTTACGTATAAAGGGTGTATAATAAAAATACATTGGTTGTCCTGCGCGGATAGAAAACTAGAAGGCCAACCATCTGTACTCATCTATAGTTATATATACCCACTACAGATCGATATATTTATACGACGTTTCAGATACGTATGAAATATATACTATGTATAAATGGATTTTACATATATTTTTTATATGATCATCGCGAACAATATGACAATGGGTATGTCCATACTTTTCGTAATTGCAGTTACGAAAAGTCGAGTTCTACGTATATATCGGAAAATTAGCTCTTGATATATTTCATTGATAAGATATATATATTCTGGGTACTCTTATACCTTGTTGATATATTGTTCATTTAAAAAAATATATTTAGACAGAAACGGTATATCTCTATTGTGAAAATGGTACTCTGTATTATAGACTTGTTTCCGCATACTGGGAAGTATTAAAAATTCAAAAGATTCAATACACAATCCTGATCGTCTATTTTTTGATGCATGCAGACACTGGTTTCCTATTGAAAAATTGAGTAATGCTGATGTAGTTCCTGTTTCCATGTGTTTGCCTGGAAAATTGGCTTCTCGTGTTACTTTGTCTTAACTGATACTAACGTCCCTGAGAAATCTTTAGTCTCCCCAGTACATATTTCGAAAAGTGGTACTTCGCTATCAAAATCTTATAAGATCTGACAAGGGGAAAGGTTCCGATAGTCCAAGGACCTAAGCTCCGAAGGAAGATCATGAACGGATACGAATGAAATGGAGAGACGGTTGGATCGTCGGCAGCTCTTCCGAAGAAAGTGAAGATAGTCAAAGAAGAAAAAGAGAATAGAAAACGTATTATTACATATAGAAGATACAGAAGCCGGATATTTCTGGCAATGGATCTTGAAGGGATAATCCTTGTAAAGAGAAAAAGAGAAGGCAGTAGCAGCAATAGAGATAGAGTGGGAAAGAGAAAGAGAGTGACGGGAGGACGAAAAAAGGTGAAAGAGAGAAAGAAAAAATGACGGGTCGCTCCCTGTCAAAAGCGTTGAAAACGTTTGCACGGTTGATGGTAGCTTTTATCCCGAGTTACGAAAGAGCGTCGAAAAGTCGAGCCGGAAATTTTTGAGTTCCTACGATTCATAGAGATTCTAGAACTCGAGGCAGTGCTGCGGCATAACTAGCAGCGGTTAAGTCTCGCGAGAATTGTATTTAAACTGGCGGATATTCTGATTTTATTTCATGCCAAGATTGCTCGACGAGTGCACTCGTTACTATATTTATACGAAGGAAATCCCTCTCTGGTTCTTAAGCATCGGCCAACTCTAACTGTTCCGTATCATCGTAATACCATTGCGACTTTTTTTTTGTTCCAAGTAGAAAATTTACATTGCTTATTCGCCGTAAAGCACGTGTTCACGTGTTGTGCTCGCGGGCCATGTATAATTTTCGCAGAGTCAGGAGGCAGATCTTCTGCCATCCTTATACACCATTACCTCCATCCCTTCTCGGCATCCTCGAGTCGCCCGCTTCAGTGCATTATGTATTGCATTGCGCGAATATGTCGCTAAATTACGCAACATGAATTTGCTGGAATCTACTTTGCTCTCAGTCGTGCTACTGTAATTAATTACGAGCTACTAATTGCCGAGTGTTTTTTACCTTTCCAGATGAGTTACTATAGAGACTTAATAAGAGCTGCGGCACAATACGCGTATATACATTTAAAGATATACGTATTACGGAATTTAAGAAATTTCATCTTATTCATCGCACGCTTCGTTTACCATACCCAAATTAAGATACTCCGGATTATTTTGTATCCACGCGGAAAGCTGCATCGTGAACAAATATTTTCACGTCATATGCCCTACTGCACCGATATTGAGACCAAAGATTATTTGACAGGGAGATATAATTTGAGAGTGGCGGAAAGTGGGTAAGGGGCGGAGGAGGGGAGTGCAGAAGATAGAGAAATGCAAATGGCAACAACGACAACGGCAGCAGGTACCATAATGCACGGCATCCCGAAATAAACAGGGTCGTTTCAAATAACTTTCTGCGTCGCGGGACCGTCTTGCTAAGTGCAGACATTAGCATAGCATTTGCTATATTGCAATTTACTGCATTAAGCGTGCACTGGAGAATGGGATGCTGTTAGTAATGCTAGTCGCATCTAGGAGACATTCGCTCTGTGAAACTTAGGCGAATAATATAATATGTATATCTATTGTGGTACCTATAAGGTTACGGTGGTGCAGGTATACTTAAATGGGGTTGATATATGCACAGAAAATAAACGTTCCGTGAGTTGCCATGTTATATTTTTTAATCTATATGGATATTGTAGACTTTTCATGTATCGAGTGGAAATTGTTCAAATGGTTTATTATTCTTTGGCAGCCTCGAAGAAAGAGCGCAGCATTGAATATATTTTTACTTGAAAAGCTGGCAATATCAGAATTTTTGACCTCGGGCAATATATTAATAACGAATGAAGTGTCTGGTCAAATTTATCGTAAAACGCTTTTGGCAAAATACTCATCCATCGTGTTCGGCGGTTGGCTTTGCTAAAGGTCTGTTCACGTTGTAACTCTTGCATCGCTGTGCTCTCTATAGGTCTTTTTCATGTTAGGTCCAATAATTAGTCGTAATAGCCATATTTAGTAAACAATTGTTTACCATTTATACACAAAATATGTTACGTATGAAAGCATTCAGATATTTATACCTCGAGTCGGTACACAGTTCTTAGATTGGCATTGAATTCCCATGTGTAATTCGCTATGCTTCTCACATATTTATTTATCCTTTCAATAATCAATATCTATAGCTATACGGTTTGACAAATATTAAATAATAGATTTTGTAGGTAGAAAAAATGTGTATTTTGAGAATCACTGTCCCAGTGTGGGGTTCAGATACTCTTAAGCTAGGGTTGGGTTTATATCCTTTATGGATACAGATAGCAGTAGGGAGAACCCGCAGCATATCCCAGCATGCAGCTTGGGCCTGTTAAGCTTAAGAC
>JARPRG010000515.1:35220-101681 GCA_031001745.1 Hartigia nigra
AAATAATGGGTATAATAGGTACTTGTACACTCCTTCGGTATGAGTAATCGACATATGTGACTAAAATCTATTATATTTACGATATATTTGTGAAATATATTTACAGAGATATATTAATATGTATTATGTCAAATGAATGACTCATATATAATCTTAAGAAAACCTCATTTTGCATAATACGAGTCAGAGGGATATATTTACAAAGTACATACATTTTCCCCTAAGCACATGAATGCGTATGGTGCCGGACTTTTGGGTTGACGGAGAAGTAATTAATGCTACGTTCATCAGCAGATGGAGATATACAATTAGGCATGGAGATGTAGCAGAATGTTGTTCCAAGCACCTGTGTCTCGTGCGTATGATTTTACGGTGTGTATTCTCATTCCCGTATACTCAATCTCGAGAAATGTTTCTACGTAATTTCTCAAATGTCTCCAATATCGGGATAACCCTATCTCGTGTGAGATACGAGCAACAGGTACCATTCTTCTTCCCTGGGAATTCTTGTGCCTCGAGCTCTATCATATTTAAGTATAATGATTGATGACGGATCTGGAATTCTTTTTTTTTTGTTGTTGTAAGCATTACTCACAGCTTTGTCAAGACATATAGAAAACGATTTATATTGAATTTATCCAAAACCTATACAGATTATATACGTATCCATAAAACCATTTGTATAATTTAGCCTGGTATTTCTGAATATGCAAGATGAAGATGGCGGTATGAACTTGGGTGTATACGATTTGAAAATTGGCATGAACATACTGAATGTTTCATATGAGAACCGCTTTTGCTCGTGTGAGTATTATGGGGGCCACAGCCGCGTCCGCATCAGTTATGACGGGGTTGGAACGTTCTATGGGGAAAGGGGTGAGCCGTAGAAGGATACGAGGAGGAGAGGTATACGAGATGAGAATGGCGTACTGGAATAGGAGTTGGGACGAGGGCGTATATACTCGAGATGTGGACCGTTTCTCCGACCCAGCTCATGCTTCTCGGAGTGAAGCTATGGGGTTTACTTTATCCTGACCTTAGCGCGACGGCTAACCTTTGGCTTAACTCAAGGCAGATGCGAGGACCATGTTGAAACAGTAAGTTTAACGTTTCATACAATATTCAACATTTACACACTGTGTGAATTTTCTCTACTGATGCTTTTCGAATTCGCGTTCTAAACCGGTTTTGCGGAATTTTCGAAAAGTATACTTGAATGCATTTTGCTTGCCATATATATTACGCAAATGACTTGAATAATGTTTACAGCATTATTTTTCGGGAAAATTCTACGTATGGCTTGTTTCGAAATCAAGAGTTTAACGTACAATGGGCATGGTGTTGTATACCAGGCATATTTAGCGTTACTACGAAGACGTGAAATCGTGGCTTCGAGAATCGTACAGGTAACGCCAGCTTAGTCAGGGATGCGGTTACGGGACTAAGTTACGTGCTACTTGCAGTAGTAACTTAAAGCTCTAGCCGCCATTTGTATTTTACGTGGTACCGTCTCATGCTTAACCGCTGACACAAGTTAGCCTGGCTGGATAGTTTCTGGTCTCTACTACTGCTGCTTGAGATATCGTATGCCTAAACGAAAGAGGAACCCAGTTTATCCTGTTTCTCTCAGCAGATAATTAATTTGTACGGTACACATTAACAATGATTTGTTTTTTCTTTTTACCGACTTTAGGCATGGTCATTTTTTTTCGATCTATCTACGTTATGTAAAGATGAATTTTGGAATGTATCCTTAAAAGGTTTTGTAATGATTTTTTCGATATGTTCGAATGAACATTTTCACGCCATTACATACGTTTGTGTCTATCACTATTGATACCGACATCAGAGACTGTAGATACAGGACCAAATGGATTGCTTTGAGGTTAAAGTTCAGGTTGCACCATTGAACTATGACAGTGGTACCGTATCACTCTTCCATGTCTTTGTCGTAATACGAAGAGTCACCGCAGAGCAAGCGCTTCGATTCTCGTTCAATAGAAAAAGTTCGGCCGACATCGCTAACGATTAGATCAATATGGGCTACGTTCCAAAAAACCCTGACAATTTCTATAGATCGTTACAATCCAGATACGAAGCTACCCAGATTGAGATATTCGTCAATTTAAAATCGACTGCAGACAGTAAAACGGCAATTAAAATACTTTCCAATGTTTCCAATAATTATCAAAGCAAATATGAAACCCTTAAAAAAAAAATATCAATAATTATCAAAGCAAATATGAAACCCTTCAAAAAAAAAAAATGAATACCAATATATCCAAACAAAGAACTGCCTGTGCGATTGCGATATTTTCGATGGTTCAAAAGATCCCCTAGCTGTCACCTCTGCAAACGTGACCATACACACGTGTTCCGATATGATCGACGCGAGTCACGTTGTTCGTACTTCCAATGGGCAAATTTTTCGCAATGCGGTTCCCGTCGATGTTCCAGTAATTTTCCTAGATGGAATAACGCGCGTCGATGATTATTTTTCCTGGCAACGTTCAATGTGAAAAGGGTTCGGAGGTGCAAGGACCAAAAAAAAGGAAAATATATCGAGTGTGTTCGCGGTTGATGCGAAGTCACGCGTAATCGGTAAAAGCTACATACGTAACATGTGTACAGAACTTCCGTAATCTATATACGTTTAGTACGCCACAATGCACATAGAGGGACACGGTGTGTTACAAATGTACAAATGTCACTGTACTCAATAGGTACACGTTTTCAAGCTTGTCCACACACGTGGCAGCAACTGCCTAATAGAGGAACGTGAGAACCCTTCGATCGTGCTTGCACAACTCGAGGCTTGTCCCTGTCAAGTAGATAATTGGCAGTAGGCGTAGCTAAACGTGCAGCAAAAAAAGAATGGCAAATAAAGAGGGTTGAAAAAAAAACATAAATAAAACGAAGGGAAATCATTCGCTTAAGGGTTGTTAAATGGGTGGAAAATTGTTCGCGCGTTGAGGGTATCGTTATTCATATAGCAGAGTACTTGGTATCGAGCACATGGTACCTGTGCAAACTGCCGCTTTAAAAAAGTTCATATAAATGATAACCCCAAAGTGAAATAGATTAAATCCTTCAAGCATCACCATTAACGTCAGTTACTTCTACTTGTATTTAATCCATTGCGAATAATGTCGTTGCGCAGTGTATATATAGTTAATTAAAATCCCAGTGTAATTACGCGCGAATAAAAAAAGGTGCTTGTGACTGCTTCTAGAAATGTATAATATATATACAGACTTATCAGGATAATGTAAACCATGAAACGTAGCTGTAATTTGGTAGAGGGAACATACCTGAAAGCAACACTGGTACCAGATCGTCGAAGAACAGGATACGAGCTATTCTACTAAGGTTACTCGGGACACACTGATGGGTTTGGTAGTTAATATTAACAGACCGCTGTAATAGCAGGTACTTCTTGTGTTGCTCCTGCTTAATTTCCTACTAAACGTATCGAGAGATGTCCATGCATATTTTAGAATGAGCAAATGTACAGAGAAATTGGCTAAAGGTAACGCTTGATATTGTCGATATCGAGACAACGGTAACTTAATGCTCCGATAGGGCTGTAAACTATATTCGAAGAGCTCTAAACTCTATTCGTCTCACGGTTATGCAGATCGTGCACTGGAATATGTAGAGAGTGTAGAGCATTGCGGAGATGCACTGTGCAGATGAGAGGATCGGTTAGACGTTATGTAATGTAATATGAAAATGTGTAATTTGATATTTTGGTATTCGACTAGCATTAAAGATTCACGTATCAAGAGCATCCGTGTCATCTGACTGTACAGTGGAGACTGGGCGGGATTCATTATCACCCAGTATCTGCTTAGCCTGGTTCGAATGGTTCGCTTTCAAATGTGATCATTCGTTCATGGCGATTAGCTTCATTACAACACGCCAATCCCATTAGTCTGGGAGTCCGATTTTCCTGGATTATCTAGATTGTGGAAAGACCGATGATATCCGCTAGAATGAGGGTGGTTGGGGATCGTAATGAAAGGGAACTATTTGATTTTAGATTATTAGCCGTGCGTATATACAAACGGTATGCATTTTCAAGGAGAACAATGGATTACTTGAGAGCCTTTTATGCATATTTTTCAAATCTCTCGGAATCTTGTAAATAAAAAAGAAATACTTTGATCGGCAAATACGTAGATGCACTAAAGGTTTATGGGTAAATATAAAAATTGCAATTTTTTCAATAACACAATATTTTCAGATATCTTGTTCAGAATGATCCTAGTTCATCCCTATACCGGGAATTTCAAATTGACGTGTCATCTATTTCTGGATTTATTCAGTATTCTAGAAAATACAGGATGCACTTTTATATCCACGTATTTTGCAGTATACATATACTACGCTTGATAGTACTGACAACTTTTTATTGCCATTTCACGTCGGAACGTGAACTCGTTATTTTTTTTCATTACACGGATTCCCTAGTCAAATAAAATTAATTCGACATCAAAGACCATTCGGATACGAAGAACGTGTTACTTTAGTTGCTAGAACGTCTACAAAAAAGGTATCGCTCAGTTGATTAATTATATATATATATATATATTGGTATCGGATAGAAGGCCATTAAATAAAATAATTAAAGCATTTCTATCGTGTGTTGATAATGAAAACTTTTCTATACAAGAAAATACAGAGTCAAGTACAACATCGATGATTCGGTACTGATGCAATTTTAGTGGCTATATAAAATATTTAAAGGTCATCAGTAAACGAAATATATTTTGAATATATTACAGTCCAATAGTGCTGCATTCCCTGTACATCTCAAGATATATACATACATACACAGTATTGCGAGATTACAGAATACCGAAAGAGCTACCGTCATCTTGATGCGGACAATCCTAAGAAAAGCTCCGCGTGCATATCGCAGCTATTTCGTTGTGAGAGACAAGTATATATTTACCAGTCCTTGTAGCACAGTACAGTCTTGCATTACTATTTTATTAGATAAGATATATTCCAGGAAGAGCGCGCAGGATGCCGTGTAAAATAAAGTGAGGAATAGCAAAACACAACAAGAGGGTTTTTGATGAAGCGCGCAAGGCATATACGGTGGACTTTTAACGTCTCTGTGTTCCCGGCAAATTGGACAGTGCGCACTGTAACACTGCATCGCCGGTACGCAGCGACCCATGGTAAAGTGCATCACACTGCGATATATACTCTGACTTCAACTCTAACGGCAACAGGCAGCATCTCCATGAAACTGACACTTCTTCGCCCGTGGCGTATAATCTCTCGACTCTGTGCATGTCGTTTCGAGTGATCGCTCGACTATATCAAGGCTAAGGAAAATATACGTGCAGGATCCGCCAAGAATTTTTCCAATATGTCAAAGAGAAGTTTCTCCTGGGTATCCCCAGTCATTGCTCCCCAACTAGTACCTATGCCAGTAGTGCATTCGCATATGAAACATTGCAAAGGACGTTAGATATTGAAAGTAGGTAATCCATTCGAATTTAAAAAAAAAGAGAGAGAGAGAGAGCAGTCTGACGCTCTTAAGAATGAGTTTATCCTCGTGCGAATAAAAGTCCTTGGCGACAAACGATGAAAAATGCAAATATTCCCGTGAGAAATTCACCTGAGTTTTCATAGCCAGTCTCTACCTCTCTGTCTCTATGTAAAAGCGTGAACCTCCCTACCGTACTGTAGCAAAGTCCATAAACAACTGGATAAAGCTTTCAACTTGACCACTGTCACGATACCCACAAGAGATAACAACCATGGCAATTTAAAAGAAAGTCCTAAAGGGGTGGTTGACGCGAATCTTAACGGCAGGGTGCATGGTGCAGAATAGCGTGGCGCAGTGTGACTTTCTTTCTCGGTAGAGATGCATTCAGGAAGGGTATGTGTTGCGCGAAATAGGAATAGAGCAATATTGGATAAGTGAGAGAGAGAGAAAGAGTGGTTCTTGGAAGTGAGTTAGAGTGTAGGGAGGAAATAGGAGGAAGGAGAAAGAAGGAGCTATTATAAGCCAATGGGAGCAAAGGATATCCAGTAATAGGTGGGCATTGTGTTTTGAAAACCTGGGAAATGCAAGGAAATTTAGGTCTCACCTGTGCTCGCGTGACCTCGTGGCTTCTGTTCTGGTCTTTCAAGCTTCTCCTCGCTCGATGGAGGTCGCTCAGTCCTTTTTGGATAGTACGGCTTGTAAGAAGCTGGCCATACGGTCGTCAGCCTTTTCGGCGGCGCCGGGGTGCTCTTTCGTCCTGGAAATAAAGGAGGACCTCATCTACCAGGTATCAGGACTCACGAATGGCGCTTCGCGAATATAATATAGCCACGGAATATCGCTGCACTATTCCACACCATACTTAATAAAATCTACTATCTAAACGGCTGTCCTTTAGATTATTTTCATTGAGCGACAGAATGACGTTCGCAATATATACAAGCTGATACGAATTTAGTATACCTTTGCAACCGGATTATTGTGAATTTTCACTGAAAACCTAACACATATATACAATATACGAATCTGAATACTTATAAAAAAAATGTTGTTGTGGATCGAGCCAACTAGGTTCACAATAGAAGCGTGATGAATTGCTGCGTAGTCCCTTTGAAAACTAGCCAAGTCTAACTTGTTGCATTCGATGCCAGCAAGTGAATTGCCAGTGATGCGAAATTGGAGCTTTGCTCGTAAATATCTACCAGCCCGAAAAGCTCCTTAGCGTGAGAAACAGTTGGATACTTTTGTAGTAGCTTTCGGTTGGATGCTCAAACTTGAAGAAATTTCTTTTGCGTCCACTACATAAACTTATATACTTATGTGTACGTACAGAGGCAGGGAATCCCTCACGTCGTAATAACTTGAAGAGCAGCAAAGAACATTTTTCCACCCGTCTCAGATTTTTCTCGAGAGCGATAACGAGCTACTATCCTCCCCTCTATACTATATTCAAGTTGAGCTTTCTCGTTTAACGTAGTATGGCTGACACGAAAATTCGCAAAGCATTCTTTGCATGTTACCAACGAGGATGCTCCCTTGTGGGCTGTTGCCTCTTTGCGTGGTAGATTGAAAGTTTTCATGGCGATAATTTTGTACTCGCAACCAGGGTGTAGTTTAACTTCATGTCCGACAGGGGGCCTATACTCTTCTTTGGCACTGTCGTTCGCTAAGGAAACTTATCATTTACTTTTTCTTTCTCTTTCGCCAACCAACCAACCTTTCGGCTTGCCAATATAAACTAGGCATATATATATATGTATACTCTCCTCCTATAACCAACGTCTTGTTACCGGGAAAAATACTTAAAAATAAAAGGGGTCGGGTAGGTCTACCAGTGAATCCTTTTAGTAGAAAATTTCGAAGACGCTTTAGTGTCGCATCGCATGACTGCAAATTCTGATTCTTACCGCGCGTGCTTCTTTATGCTGTTTCGTGATCTTCGTTATTTTAAATAAGTTTACCAGACATTTGTATGTGAATTTCTAATGGCTTCCTTGAACATTATTGTTCTTACATTGACAGAGTGAATTTCAGTGATAATTCAAATTTATTGATCGTTGCTAAAATAATCGTCGTTGCCTTTCTAATATAAAGATATGTATGATTTATTGATGGATTGGTGGCGACGATTCATTAATTAGAAATTAATTGCTCAGCTATGAGCTTATGTATAAGCGTCGATATCTACTCGGATTAACCCTTTCGATATTGAGAATGAATATAGTCGTTGCGATATTCCCAGCCAGTGATAATCGTTTTACGCTTCGTTTCTACCGTATCGAAAGGGTTAATCGATTTATTTGACAGGCTGATATATAAAATTATTTTAGTGTTATTCATACCGTACAGAACTCTGGTAACTGCAAGCGAAGTGCAGTATTAACTCGTTTAACACAATTTTTACATGCCAAGTATTAATAGTAAAAACGTTACGAATGAATTTATTGTCTTTTTTTTTTTAATCAAAAAACCATCTGTCACCTTAACCCGATAAATTGAGAGGATTTTAATGACAAACGCATTGTTTTTAGGGAAATATTTTTTTTATTCGATTCTTCAATTTTGCGCTCGCTCATGAAGAAAAAATAATTGGCAAGTCACCGGCGAGTCGAATAACGAAAAAATAAACCAATGCACGAGCTCGACGCTGCCCTAAAAATATATTAAAAATAATTTAACAGAGCTTCTGGCACACGTATTTATTGGTAAAAACGGAAAAACAGTATGTTGTGCAGTTTTACGCACCACTAGACCCTCTAATTAGTTCGCAATTACTGCCACGGGTTTACTACAAGAGTACCAGTGCTTGATACAGCTCAAAGATTGAAATTATTGGCCAAAGGTCGGATCGCTTTGCGAAAGTTCAACGGATTGATCTAGGCCGTAAGTAAAAGGCGTGAAAACTTTTACAGCCAACTTTACATAAAATGGCAACACAGGCAATGAAAAAACAACGTGCGATAGTAATAGTGAAACAAAGGTAAATGGCACAGATTTATACGAGAATCGTGATCGTCGAGAAATTTAAATTTCCCGCCCGCTTAACGGTTCCAGGTGGCACCTTCTCGAGACCAGTTAGTCCTTTTTATGTTTGTCGGCTCTTTCCAAGCCCTGGCATACTTTCTCGAAAACAACCGCCCTTCGACCTCACCTTTACCTTCCCCTCACCTATCATCCTCCATCGCCCCAAACCCAGGACAGCAAGCTACTAAAAAGTTTTCGAATAAAAGTTTAAATACGCCCGCAAACTTTGTTTTGTTGTGCGATGCAGCGGTCGCCTAACAATATAGCCCGACGGGGCCTGTCTGTATGCTAAGAGTATGTGAATATATTATACCCGCCCCGTGCCTTCTACGCAATCACATCGAGCTCGTATTTCACTCGGTTCTTTGTCTCTTACCTCGATGAGCTTTCTTACGAAGTTTCAGGGTCCATGTAGCTACCATAGAATAGTTCGTATTGGATATCACAGTCGATAACAAAGGATATGAGCACGCAGAGTCGTGTTATCGACGCGTAGCCCAGTAGAATCGACGTTTAGTTCTTGAAGGTAAATTGTATAAAGGTTGCCGAGTTCTAAAGGAATACGTAATATTCTACACGGATAAACAATAAGGCACACGTTCTTCAAGAGTACTACGATATATTTTCGTAAGACGAAAACTTTAAGCCGAGCACGGTGCGCATTCAGTTGGGATTGTTAAATGTTATTAAAGCAGAGGTCTGGTGGAATAAAGAATTCGCAAAGTTTCTTAGCCGAGTTATATATAATGTGAAACGAACGACGAAAGCCTTTCGCCACTCCGGGCATTTTATCATCGCCGTTTACTAAGGAACTTTTCTACTTTGTGCTGTTAGAAATTTTATACCGACGTTCGAATGCCTGCCGCGATACAATTTCATAATAAAACTTGCTCGCGATTGAACAGTCCTTGATTTGAATCTCTGGATAATGTGTTCTCGGCTTTGATTATTTATTATCCAATAATCAATAGCGATATAAATACTGTGTTTTATGGTAAAATTCGAGAACAACAATTCTCTCCCTATCTGTATAATAGGTCTAATATAATGGGAGGTGGGTGTAAAAAATGTATCTTCTCTAATTGTCTGATAAAAAGCAAGCGCAATAAGAAATGAACATTTGCTGGCAGATCTTGACGGAAAAACAATATGGATATTTCGTCGAGGTACGTTGTGTAAAATGCGACCTCACTGCGCTGGGTTATACCGACGGTAGTTCCATCTGACAGTAATTGAATTTTAAATGTAGTTAATTAGGTCACCCGTTATGCCAGTAACGATATATCGCAGAGGTTAAGAGTAAAAATGATATTCGTGAGATTCTGACTATACCTACTAGAACGTTATACATATACGAATATATTATGAGACAAATTCTTCAACGTACTATTGTATTTCGAATATCGCATTAAAGTCTAACTAGTACGAATCAACGTAATTGACGATATTAAAAAGTGAACGATATCTCTTGTATCCCTACTTGATAGTATTTATGAACGTCATTGCTATTGCAGCGAAGAATTTTCATTACATACAAAATTCAAAAATAAAGGAATATGCATGCTGGAATTATAACTCAAAACGTATACTTTAATCCAGGATACTAATAGCACCGTAATGACTAGGTATTCCATAAAATTCAAAAGCATATCGAAAACGCAGATACATTGAAAATTCTTCGATAATACCAAATTCGTTCGATAATATTTCTTAAGAATTCCTGTAATAATGGAGACGTCGTACCTAGTGAATAAATAGTGATAGGTATCGAGTCTCTTTCCCAATATACGAATAAAGGGGCAGCTGTATCACCTACAGTAAAGTCGATATTGTCACAGGAGAAAATTCCAGTTCCAATTCAATTGCATAAACGGAACAGGAACGAAATGTAAACGAAGATAGGTTAAAGCGTCGCGACTCGACTTAATTTTTAAGGTTTGACAGCGCGAAACAATGTTGACATCGATTTCAGAGAGTGTATTGGCACGACTGTATTTTAGCCCCTAGAAATTTCTAGTGTCTCGGAACCACCCGATGGCCGCAGCTATAATGTAACCAGTCGAAGTAAAAGCCAAGGGAAATTGTATAGCACAATATAGTAATACATGGCATAGTAGCGAGGCTTGTATGGCTTGTATGGCGTTAATAATGCAACATATTGAGATTGGTTTCGCGTAGGTAGAAGCCGCCGGAGCCAGTGGAACCACTGGGACCAAGCTCGACCTCCGCATCTACCCAAGTTATTCGCTCTGCTTAATAATAAAGGCGTATATGTACATTGCCCTGGGTAATCTAAGGATTACTTTTCAAAGGTTTCAATCCCTTCACTTCCATAACCCTCGTCACAACAGATCCTGCCATCTTTAACTGCTGATTAACGACAAGACGAATATACCCAGATTTCTCCTATCATATAGGTATATAATATAAGCTCATATCCTCGTACCACATTTGATGTGGTGTTGCGTATTTTTTTTTTAACGAAATTACGTATCTACGATCTTAAGGCTGTAATTCTTCAGCGATAGATTCCGTATCGTCACTTCCGTTACTGCAAGGTATTTACGCGTTTCCGGTACGACGACTTTCCATTGGATAATTGTAATCGCTTTCCTTCGGGCTGATTAATTACTCCTCGTGGCTAATGTAGCGTGACTCGAGAATTATCCGGCGGCTCCTGTATACCCGTGGACTTTATCTAATTTTGATAGGGGAAACCACACTGTATTTCGTGAACGATAATCGTCATTAACAAAAGCTGATATTTAGTCGTGAGCTATATCCCTATCTAGTGAAACGTAGGGAGGATCGGCTGACGATACTAGAAAGGCGATTTCTACCATTGTTGGACGGTTTTTGTTTCAAGCAGTTTTTACAAAGCTACGCTCGGAGATTGCTGGTATTTGCGAAATATACTAGGAAATAGTGGAAAAACGTCTCTCACCTTCTTTGTTGGCGCTGCTCTTGATTTCCGTAGCCTTTGGCGGCGCTGATGGTTTTGGAATTTCTGAAATCAAAGAAAAGCATTAAAAAGTCAGGAGATACGATGTTAGCAGTTTGTCAGAAAGATTTCCATAATTTAATATATTGTCGGATAAATGAGGTGAATAAAGGATTCGAGAAAGTCTATATTAGTAAAATAAATAATCGATGCGATTGGGATAATTTAATAATACAAGAAAAATCAATACATTTGTAATTTAGATTCAAGCAGATTCATCTTTTTGAAGCGTTATTATTGAAACACTTCTATTTCGAGTACTATCAGCGGTAGGTATCAGATTTAGTCACAATTGAATTAGATAATTTAATTTAATTCGCCAATAAGGTTTAAAGCGTACTGAGAATAATACCTGAATCAAAGTATTTGATTAAATCTCATTTAGAAGGATTTCTGGCAAAATGATTTTCGTTTGGTTCCTATCTATTGCTCTCTGTCTATATTCAACAGGATAAAAGCGCAAGATACGTTGATAGATGTTACGGGCATGCGCCAAAAATTTTCCCAATAAACCGCTTACCGTACAATCTAATGGAGCCCTCGGTCTCTCCAAGAGAGTTTTTGCTGATACATCGATAGTTTCCAAAGTCGCCAGCTTGCAGATTCCGTATGGTAAGCCTCATGTGAGTTCTGTAGCTGTTCTCCACAGTGTGCGTAAAATATTTCTCATTGGACAGGACCATGGTGTTATTGAAGATCCAATAGCTGATGGCACGTGGATGAGCTTCTGTGTGACAGTCGATGGTAACGTTGGTATCCGCCGGAGCGCCTACCAGTTGATTGGGCACCCAGATCATTGGTGAAACTTTAATTAGAAAATAATCTCATAAGCTCTGTACAATTAAATCGAGCTTTTATAAAAGAATATTTAAAGAAAAATTTAGAAAATACATTTTTGTTTTCCTCAACCAGTCACCAATAAAGTTTGTTCTCACGTGTACGGGTGTTGACAAGTTTTTAAGTCGTTAGTTTTCGCCAATGTAAATTAATCGTAGATTTTGCTAGGACTGTTAATGATTTCGTCTGGTGCAGCAAAGGCAAAGAGTTGAGTTAGCTAATACGGACCGAGTGGAAGCTTGCGCTAATTAGGATCAGTACGTTTATCTGAAAGTTTGAAGCAAGGTTTTGGCATTCCGGGAAACTGATGCAGCCCGCACTGTGTATAATAGGAATATTTCGAATAACCCTTATACCAATTTGATAAACAAGTCCGTAATTAGTAATTCCATAGAAGGGAAAATTAATCATCGAACGTATATACGATGAACTTACAGGTAAGGTACAATGTACTTTTAATGAAAAATTTTAAAGAATTGTTGTCACGCAAGATTTTGATTAACCTAAGGCTTACATTCTACGTGCTATCGTCCTATTCTTATCCGTGAAGAAACACGAATGCTTGGAACCTACTATCACAGCGAAACGTAGGTATCCCGTTATTACAGCAAACGCATCAGGCCATTTTATCGCTTGCGATGTTCTATGAAATATTCATAACGCAGCCTTTGACGCGTTCATCCCAATCGCGCTCGTTGTCGCATAAATTGGAATGCCGTGCCGCCAGTCTAAAATTCCACCCCGGATCCTTCCACAAGCATGAACCGTCTTCATCCCTCTTTCATAACCTTTTTCCTATTGTATCCCTTCCTTCTTTTAGTTCCATACACACTGTGCTGTTTTGAGTACTTATTCAAAAAAGCATGCACCCCAATTCTTCACTCTACTCTTAAGGCACTTTATAATTCTTTTATCAGAGGACCATTCCTACCCGTCGTAGTATAGACAGATAGGATAGGTGCACGGTATTTATCTGATAAAAGGAAAAAGGAAAAACGGAAGAGAAAATAGAAGAATATCGGGAGGTCGGGTCGCGCTCGTGTGTTTTCCAGGATTCAAGAGAAAAGAAAAAAAGAAACTGAGCAGGAAGATCGTGCAGCTATATACATCCGGAATAGGGACGGAAGAGAGAGTCTCCTGACCGTCAGGAAAACCGGCGTTTTTCTGTTCGGCTGAATAAAATATGTTCCTTCCCTTCTAAATATTCAAAGGACAGAGCCTCTCCGGCTGAAAGTATATACCGGGTGCAAGCATATGAAGTGACACGAACAAATGGAACGCATAAAAGGGAAAAATGACCAGGACCGTCGGGACGCTTGTGCGGCTTCTGTATTTCCCTTGGGCTTTTCATGCGATCCGTGCAATGCCCAAGCGGATACGCACGTACGTACCTACACCTACGTAAGTCAATAAAATTTTACACAACACGTGCTTTCGTTATTCAACGGTTTACCCATAAACATTAAATTGCACCTTTCCATGAGTATACTGTAAATTTCAAAATTTCACTATTCTAAGATTATACTGTATCCTATTAAAAGACTACTGAGATTCAAAATCTCTATTAAGGGAAATTCAATGATTTTTTGTTTACTTTACAATTTATTGCTATTATACGGTATACTCACACTCCACGTCAACGATGATCCTTTTGCTGACTGTCGGTGGGACACCATTCTTGGCGATGCACAAATACGCTCCCATCTGGGTTCTCGAAATTTTCGTCAAATTCAACTGTTCGCCATCGTACATGACGGCTGTAAAAAAAAAATTATTTTTTTTAAATAACAATATGATTCGATTAAATTCACGTGATTCGTTTGATATTACGCAAGCTTCTTCAGTTGGGCAATGCAATTCGCCTGGATATATAAACTCCACAGTGTACTTTTTCTCATTGCAGTAGCTGCATAATCGGGACAGCGAAGGTAATTAAAATGGTGCGAAATGGCTACAGTCGCGATATCGCGACTGGCTTCGTCCATTTTTCTTTCCTACGTTTGCAGACACAGATCCTAGTGCCCTACGACGTATGTATAGAGGTCCTGCTATATATATATATATGGGTATTTTTATAGCTTTCTAGTGAGTCCATGTGTTTTGGCCGTGACACGCGATTACCATGGCGAAAATGTTAACTGTAAAGTTTTCTTTGAATATAAATAGTCTTCGTGCCGCGTGCATCAATTTCCACGGACAATTTACGGTTAAAGTTTCTGGAGCTCGTGAAGCCTTAAGTGGACCGAAGCGATTGTAATACGCGTTTCAAAAGTACGAGCCATAAACGGTTAAGAGCGCTCGTAATAATAGCGGAAGTGGGAAATGAATCCGCGGTCTCTGCAATAATTTTAAGCTGAAAACTCCGCCAATTACCTTTTCCAATAAAGCGCATAAACGTAACCCTGGTACAAAGTTTCCTGATTGTATTGAGATCAAGCAATTTTTCTTACGTGTACGGTAAGTATCCTTATTAACTTTCAATTAGCCCAGGTAATTACGTTCGGCATAAGAAACAATAATAATAATAATACAAATAAAAGATGTACATCGTAACGAATCGTATTACGATGACTTTTATCAATAAGAAAAATGCGATGCAACGTTTTTCGTAATACGATTTTTTCAAATCTATATAAAGATTTGAAAAAATCTATAAAGGAATAATGTCTATAGACATTATTTGCATGGAGGTTAACGGTGCACATGGTGTACACGTAATAGTACGACTAACGAGCATCTGATGGCTGGGTTCTTATTGATTTTCAATGCAGTGATCTGTGCTATTGTAATTTCTTACATTAATTATTAATGGCGAGAAACGAGTATTTTCGAAGGGTGAATATTCAAACGAGGTCAACAATTTTATATACGCATTAGTAGCGTCCACGGCAACTAAGCGCACTCGTTTAAATTTGTTAACAGTGTAATAAATTCCAGAAGTCATTCGATGAACATTTATATTCTAATAGTGTAACTGTTTATTAAAATAATTATTTGAATGTGCTAGAATATGTAAACAGCATGCAATTCATAATTCAATAAATAAATTGCACAAAGGATATAGAAAAGTATTTGTAATATCGAGGAAGAAAAAATTACGTAATGAAGTTGTACGAAGTTTTAATGGATATGGGATGTTCCGAAGTACAATACAAATTTACAAATATTCCGGCATTCGAGACTTTTACGATTGCACTGCCACCTGACGGTGGGCATGTGCCAATGAGCGATAAGAGATCGATAGGAGAGAAATTATTAAAAATGATTTTACAAATATAGTATTTTCAATGGATATAGGCGTATAAATTATCTACGATAGAGGAGTCGTACATCCCTTAATAGACACGGGGGTGGTTAAAATAATAAAAGGCCACGAATGAAAAAACCTCAACTCGGCAAAACGGGTTAACGAAGCTTTTTACAAAATAATCTAACTTTATAGTGTCCTGTGAAAGTTTTGCAAAAATTGCAAATTAACTATGGGAAGGTTGTTACGTAGACGTTTCATACGTATGAGAACGTCTTACAAACATGCATAATTGCGTGTTCGCCTAACAATATTGCTAAAGGCAATTTACAGCTTTTAATATAGTCACAATCATAGTCGTGGATGGATGTCGTGTTATCAATCTCTTATCATTGGTTATCAGGTACTGACAACTTTTTAACAAGCTTCATACTTTATATATTGGTTGACAAATTGAGCTAGCTCTTTGCTATTCGTTCAAGCGTTAAGTAAGTCATGTTAGATATCACCTGTATACGATACTATGAAGTTGAGTATGAAGTTTAAACCGTTTCGTATAGAAGATTCGAGATGATTCTTATCGAAATACGTTTGAAAATAACGAATAAGATGATGCTTCGATAAATGACTATTCCGCAATAAAAATAGCTTGTATACCATATATCACGAAATTCTTAAAATCGTTTTCTTTTTTGTATACATATGACATGCCTTTATACGAATATAAATTCTATGACGGTCTCTCCTCCGGATTCTATTTTTTGACTCTCTTTCATCCCTTTACGGTATGTTTACTTTATAAAAGTGTATATACCCGCTGCGCATTCAAAATCAACAGACCAACTAAGACGCGCGAAACATGTGCAAAATTTCGTTCCTATAGAAAAGTCAGATCCTCCTACCTACAGAGTCGGTAGACTTTATGAAGGTAGATAAAATTAAAACGATTATTCGCGCTTTTTCTTTACCAAAATTTCTATATTTTTCCCCCTTTAATCTCACAGCCAGTTTGTCGAGATCGTCGGCACGAGTTAAAAAAGAAAAAAACGGAAGAAGAACCTCACTTCTTTTATTTATTTAAGTCCTTTTTCTAAAAAGTTTTTCGTAAAATGCGAATACTGCGGAAACTCCATGAGTTTTCAGTAAACTCCGTATACCAGGAATAGTACCATGTTGATCGTTAAATGAAAGAATGAACTCTTTATAAGAGACTCAAGAGTCAAAGCATTATTCGTTGAGGGACAAGAAAAGCGACTCGACAATTGCGCTAGCACACCTCAAAGTATCCTCCATTTAATTTAATGAAAATAGCACGATTCTAAATAGCGGAAATTATTCCACTTACACTTCCGCTTATGAACTTCCTCTTGTGATCCCAATGGCAACGTAGATCAAATCATTAAAAAGTATTAATTGATTTGTATCAGAAGACACATACTTGCAGCCAATACGTAGAGACTATACCGTCTTGATGATATACTTTAGGAATGTCCAGTTTTAAGGACTCCTTCCTCAACCTGTCACCTTTGAATTAATAATCGCATAACAGATAATTCCTAAGTATTAGACATTTTACTCGGATAACATCTATATCTCTTAATCAAAACAATGGGTTGACAGCTGTCAAGTCAAGCTGACACGTTTGACTCATATAGCTCTTTAGACTAAACTAAAGACCCAAACCCAAACCCAAACCCTGACTTGCGGTTACAGGATCAGGACGAAGCTATAGAGATACCGCTACCATTTCACAAACCTAAACCTTACTTGATTCCCGCCATCGACGTACTAATGCCGTCAACATTGGGAACTACGTCGTCATTAATGGTCACCGCATTAGGTATAGTATCAGCTAGACAGGGTTAACTTTCAATTTACGGTTTCTTAGGACATCCCGTATATTAGTAGCAACTGAACGCAGCTGACTACTTATAGGCAAACCCAGCTAGGAATCCGACCCTTTACTATGCTTGGTATATCTAGCTTATATACTTCCCTGCACGTACTAATATGTGCACAAACGTCTAAATGCACCGACCCAAAGCATCCTTGTATGCAGGCTTTCATTTCGAATGGAGTGTCTAGCACGAGTGGTATATATATACCAGTCTGAAATGTTTCCCCTCCCTTCGACGAACTGCTTCACCACAACTCCTTGGTGGTTCAAGTCAAGTACTAATTACATATTTAGAGCACACGGCGAATTAGGTAGAAAGAGCCTGGAAGAGAGAGAGAGAGAGAGAAGCAAAGATGTAATCAGAAGAGAAATAGAACTTGCTCATCCTTCCCTATTTTCCATATCCTTCCAATTCGATCAGTCTCGATAAGAAGACCAGTCGCTATGGTCTTACTATTTGACTATACCTTCATCTCTACCTTATTTATAACCCTGATTCTAGTATACATTTAGAAATACGTGTGTATCAATTTGTAAGGGTGAGAACGAGTTGCTTGTAAGGTAGACTTTTGCAAAAACCTTAATACCGCACTTCAGCTCTCTCGAAGCAACTTGTACAAAAATCGGTATGCGATTGTTGAACTAATTTTACATGCTATAACAGAGAACACTTGGACCCTGAAGAGGATCTTATGGATGAAAGTCAGGAGATTGAGAGACGATCGATAAGTACTACATTCTTGCATTAGGTTATTCTCCGTGCTTATGACTGACACCTTACGTAGGTAAAACTTGGATGAGCTTGTGTAGGTAAAAAAAAAGAAGAAAAACCGAAGGAAAAAATACGCAGTGTCCCGTGAAATATTAACGCCGATCGTAAAGATCGAGCGAAACAGCACAGAAGCGGCTTCTGAAAGGATGACGGTTGCTCTTTTTATGGTAGTCAATAAAAAGTGCCTTCTCGTTGGCCGAAGAAAGCCGACGCGTAAAATTATACAAATACATTGCTGAGCCTAAAGCGAAAATCAAAGTAGAAGCCTTCGACTCCTTTTCCGTCATATTCCGGTTTATTGGTAACAGATCCATTAAAAGTCTTGGAGAATATCCTGGCTGGCATTAACGTCCATTGTTTGGTCAGACTATGTGGCAGGATATTTGAATTCATTAAACGAACTGACTTGAGCCAAAATTATCCGTTGCAATGTCGATAACGATCATCGCCAGCGTTCAAATTACTTTGACCAAGTAATCGCTGGTAAGCTCAGCGAGCTGTGCAAAACATTGTGGCATTTTACGGAGCTAAGACTTCAAGCGAGACTCTGCTACTCGGTGCTCGGTGAATCGTGCGGAATACCATTCACTTAGAATGCTCATAAATTCTCTCCTCGTTACGGAAACTCGAGAATACTACGACCGGAAATGCTTTCACTGGTGACTGTGCGCCTCCATAAATATAACCTCCTACGAGTATCAACCGGCTGAATAATTAGTCAGCGTATTCTCAACAATTAAACACGTAAAATTAGTCGGACGCGCGTAACAACTGGTGCTTGGAGTATCGCCATGACAAATTGGATCAATGACATTAAAGCAGTAAACTTATAATTCATCATTGAGGTTATGTTAATCGGTTCAATGGGATAGACGCGAAGCGCGGAGATTTAAAGTGATTTCAAATTAAAGATCATCGAACTCGATGGACATTTTTATTTTGATTTGGAAAATAAATTTTCGCATTTTAATTGTGCTCCAAGAGAATGACTTTGACCAATCCTTATAGTTTCTCCCTGTGGTCAAAATCATCGACACTGAAGATCCTTCTCCTTATCAAAGGATGAAAATCGATCGCTTCGACATCTTTTTAATCCTCGCAAAAGTTTAATAAAGAGGAAAGCAAGCGTGTAATTTTAGTCGGCTGTGCATATTTCATGAATGTGCCGTGTATGCGCATAATTTTCAACCCCCTCGTGCTTCGCATAGCTGTATAGTCACTCCGCGAGGGTTGAGTTGATTAACCTCTACAATATTTAAGAAGTACGGACCCGAGTAAAGAGCTTTCGCCAGTTTTACAGGTATTGCACTTCGAATGAATCTGACGTCAAATGTTACGTCACGGATCAGCCTCCAATTAAACTGTACCACTAATCAATATACTAAACAGTATACACGGTTATTCAGTAGAAACGCACCATCTGAAGTTGCCCGTCCACTTGATTTCTATGGTAGAACAGGTGGTGCATTTTTACTGAATAACCCTGTATAGTACGTAGTAACTGACAGTAACTACATCCCTTTCTTATAACAAATTACATAACGCCAGTTAAATACAGTAGAATCGTAAACAGAGGAATGAAAAGGCCAATAAAAACTTATTCCCTACTGTACACTGATCATAATACGTTAATGAGCTTGCACGGATTACGGCTGTTATGTAAACTGAAATAAAACCCTTGAAAATCCTAATTTGATTAATGAATACGTAAAACAAGCTGTTTCTATCATCAAGTATATTTACCTTTTCCTCGACGATCCATGAAGATACTTTGACCATCTTCTCGTCTCCACATTAGAGTAGGAGTTGGTATACCCTCGGCCCTGCACGTCAACGTGATATTTTGATTCTCCCTAACAGCAACGGTACTTTGAGTAGACATGGAATCCAATATGTTTGGAGGTACTGAAATGTAAATGCAAGCAGGTTAGGTTTACGTGATGCATATTCTTAGAAGGAAGAAAATCTTACACAAACTATGGTAATACTGACCTACCACCTCGAGATATCCCACTTGACTAATCATAGGATTCGTATTTACTTGACACATGTAATAACCTATATCCTGTTTCTGAACACTGCTTACGTGGAGCAGCCATGTTTTCTGATTATCATAAGACACCGAGAATCTTGGTATCTTGGCAATGACTCTGGTGTGCATGGTGACCAGCATATGTCTGTTTATATGTATCCAGGCGACCTGTAACAAGATGAAGGGTGTTAGAAAATATTACCGATTATATATATATATTGTGACGTGATTTTTCGATTCACGATCACAAAAGGGCTCTGGTTACCGATTAGAGAACGCGATTGGCTAACCGTCACCGAGTCGTCACCCTGTGTAGAGGTTACGCTCTCGGCTAGTTCCACCCGATGATGTTGAAGCTCTCGAAAAGATTCAGGTTAAGATAGAGGAGAGCCGGCGTGTTCGAATCTGCCGTGAGGAGAAAGACCCGAGGAACTGGGTAGCTCGGCAGAGGAGAACACCCGACGAGGCGTCTCCGCGGATCGGCAGAAGCCCGGGTGCAATACCGACGCCCCAAAGAGTAAGGGCACAGGGCTGGAGAACGGTCGGAGGAAAAGGGTTATGGTTACGGGCAGGGGAGGTACGCCGAGGCCCGGGTTAAGTTTGGTAGTGCCCTGTTTTCGTCCTGTGTCCAGGGGAAGCGATCGCGGAGGACCTCCGAGATTGTTGCGCTACCGATTTGGTTAAAGGATGCTCTCGCTATGATTGAAGGGACGACTCGGGTGAGTGCGCTGTAGTTATCGCATAAAGGATCTCGACCAATCAGATTGATTTGTTCCCGAAATTGACTGTTGTCAAGTCAGTTTGACTTGGGATACCGGCGAGGTATCATGGGCCGGCTCGCACTCCCGTGTTTAGAGTTTTTCTACCCGTGTTTGCCTAGGCAGCACGTTAGGCTCTCGCTCGGGTGTATAGTTCGCGTTATCGTGTCGTGCTCCCGCGCTGGGTTCTCGCAAAATAAAAGATATCGAAAGTGGTTTTTCGCGTGTACTCAGGGTGCATCCTGGTGCCGTGGTGACCCGTTACCCGAGGGATGACCCTAGGAGAGTTCTCAGTTCCTGCGGATGAGATGTACCTGCTCCGGTGAGTCGTACCGATTTTATTAATTGGTGCTGGGATTTCGAATAGCCCGATAGCCATAGGCATCAGGTTTCCTGTTTCGCTCCCGATCACATGTTCTGGACTCCCGTTTCTTTATTTGGTCTGTTCGCGTCTCGTCAAAGTAGTTCTCGCTGGATTATACTATTTGCCGGTCCCTTACTCCGACCCTCTCTACTGCAACCTGCAGCCTGAGCGGCCGTGCATTTCCGCAACCGTTCGCTCTCGTTCATGCATCCAGTTGCATTTGTCAATTTTACGCGCCCTCAAAAATTAACGGTTTCGGTTGCATTTGTCGATTTCACGCGCCTCCAAAAATCGACGGGTTTCATTTTCTTGGCCTTGTGCCACTTTGGCGCATGAGCGGGGTGGATGGCCGAAGGTGACGTTTTACCGTTATCGTTCTCGCATGGTCAGGAAATACGTCACAATATATATATACTTTTTTTCGTTTTTCTAGCAAAAATAGAAAAGCATTGGGTATCCGTGTCTAAAAATGTCTCGAATGAACGAAAGACTCAGGCTGACGCTAATGGAACGTGAAACAGCGTAAAGGCTGGTTAGGAAGCCTCGCAGATGTGAACGTTCATTTTTAGCGGACTCGGAAAACGTAATATAATGGTGCTTCCCCTATTTCCGCTCTAGCGAGCGCCTAGCAAAGGAAACCAACGTTATTTTGCCGGCTAGAGAATTCAGAAAGAATGTGTTTGTCGCGTGGAAACTACTAGGGGAATGAAAAGCCGTTTGATATTTAGAATGGTATTTTTCTGGCGCACCACAGAACGCATGCCGTTAGGCTTTTATTAATAAGGATCGCATGTCATTGCACATGAATGAGTCACCCCATTCGTTGTACTGCGTTTTACGTTCTACGTTTGCACTCTGTTCAGGATACTGAAATCAATCATTTTCAAAGATCATCTCTATAGGTCGTATCTCAAGATTTGGTTCATCGACGATGCCACAAGTGGTAACTACCTAACGATACTCTAGAACTTTCTCAGGACAGTTGGCAACTGCTGAACGTTATTACGATGGTATTTTACGCTCGGACGATCTAATTTCTCCCTAACTAAGGTTATTCCGTGACAAAGCTTATGCACTTTCCAGAATTTCTGGGTTAACTTATCCGCTTCCATCCGCGTCACTTCCCACTCTCATTTCCTCCGTCACTCGAGGGACCTGGATGCGCGATTGCTTTGTCTTTTTTATTCTTTCTCTATCTCTTTCCTCTGTTTCCTTACTCTCTTTTTCCTTGTTCTTTTTTTTCTTATTTATTACTATGCCTTCGTCCCGACCAGAAAATAGAGAATCCAACAGCGACATGAACGAATAGAAAATGTTTCTCCCGGCACAGTCCGCGATCGGAGAAAAAGTTCGACTTAGCATTCGTTGGATGACAGCTTTTGTAAGGGCAGCCACGTACTTCGATCTTTGGTTTAGCAGACGAAAGCTTCCTGGTAAGCTCCCATTGTTCCAAAAACGCAACGTACGTGCATAGTACGTCATGGCAAAGTGTGAAATTATTAATGCCTTATGTGAACTTTTCTCAGACACTTCCACACTTGGAATCTAAGGTGAAACTTTAAGACATTGGATTAAAGTGGCTCGATATATGCACAGTTTCTTAATCTCGCAAGATTCCTTTGGCAAAAGGACCACTGTGTTATTTCTCGTTTAGAATAACGTTAAGCGCATACAAACGGTTATGCATATTAATGTGAAAAGGAAATTCATGGAAAATTCATAGGGTGTAATTTTTATTTTTTACTTCCATTTTTCCACGATTACTTAAAAGAACAAATATTTCATTGGTAGTATAATGTAGCGCGGATTAAAAAAATATCTTATTCGCTCAAACGCGAACGCATGTTTCATGTATGAATTTTTCGCACTAGTATCGTAGGGGTAAAACTAAATTTTTTATTGGTTATACATGCGTCTACAGAAAACTGTAGGAAGACTCAGGGAGGATTTGAAAAAAGGAAAATAAAACAGGAGATTCAAGCTGAGAGAAAGAACATTCAATCGAGTGGAGGTTCGACTGAAATTCTTGGCGTAGATTCAAAGCCAGACTTAACCGAACTCAATTACAGTCCAAGTATAGCGTAATCACCGGAAAGCTGCTTTACAGCGCCATCTAACGCGCGACATAACAAACGTTTTCTTCTGCAGTTAGTAGTTCCAGCTTTCTCTTTCACTTGACGATACATTATTCTGAACGTTCCACTTGTACCTATTATACCTATCAGCAACTATTGTGACTATATACGTACATAGGTATAGACCCACGTGGTTTTTGTTCTATCCTATTCTGTTCTTATTATATATTCTATTTGAAATCCAAATTACGTAAATTGGGATTAAGGCTATTAGGAGTAATCCGGAAGTTATCTTGAATGATCACAATAAACGGATAGACCCATTCTTACCGTAGATCTCGCTAAAGGACTGCAAAAGCTCATCGAAACCCCCAGCAGCACTAGGTGGGTTCGTTAAAGGAAAACGCGACACGAATTTTCCAATTTCTTTTCTCTCTCTTTCTCTTCAGAGAGAGGCGGACAACGTGGAAAATGTTGTATTCGCTTATTTCGTTCAACCAAGAGAATCCGACTGCGTTACGTTGCATTGCGAAATCGAAAATGCGTTCCAACGGCCTAGTACCTAGCAGGCAGCTACATACGTTAATCAAGCCAATGAATGTTTTCTATGCAAGTGAACTTTGCTACCGGCAGTCGTTAGCCAAAGCTTGATTTCCCACAAGATCGCTCAAACGCCCGGAAGCTTTCTACGTGTACCATATATATATACACATATCTCATGGTGGCAACCGCTCTACTACTCTTTCGCTACTCTTTTTTTCATACTATACCTGCTGCTGCTTTTTTCTCTTCTCAACCCTTTCTTCCGCAAATTTTTTTTGTCAGTATTCACCCCCACCCAGGCTTAACGTACAACAAAGAAGGTGCCGCCATTGTTTTCTATTTACTAGACTCACTCTGGTGGGTACGGAAGCGACAGAAATTAAATAGGCTACTTCAACAACGGCTGCTGGTAACATAAGTGAAGAGGTTGAAAGAGGGTGGAAGGAGGAAAAGGTTGAAAAGTCGATACGACCTTTCGTTTTTTAGGTGAATTTCCGGAAATTCATTACGTTGATTATGTAACTAAGAATTCTTTATCGCGCGATCAAACAACACTCTCGAACCTTCGCGACTACGGTACCGACTAGGCGACAGTCATTTTAGAGCGATATGCATGGAACGACAAATCGCGGGCTTTCGTTAAAACACGGCATTCAATGCATTTCCGGTAATTGGGTTGGCAAATTAATTATTACGTTCGCTTACTAATTAGGTAATTAGCTGCAGCGAGCGTCTATAACTTTTGCACAATGCTTGCGACAGGATTCGCGTAGCCCGTGCATTTCCAAGTAACTTCCTCGGGCGACGTTATCGCGACATCGCACAAGTATCTATTTACTTGTACCAAAGTGAATTTTAGCAAAGTTTCGAGAAACTGTAATAATGGATACGACGAATAATTCTGTCTATTTTCATTCATAATATTTTTAGTAAAAAAAAATCATCAAATATCCATTATCATTGATTCTTCAAAAATTCTACGGCACAATTTTACTCCCTTGTCTGCATAACATCTGCGTTCCTAACCACAACGGTTTAGCGTGGCAAGCCAGGCTTTCCGTACGTACAAGACTTTTTACTTCCCCATCTACTTACATGACATCACGGTATTATAACCCATTATTTCTAATACTGTGAATTCACGTCGTACGTATGACAAAACATCTTCTGATAATAACCAACTCTTGTTTCAAGTGTGTATTAATAGGTTTAATTCTAACAAAATTTCAGCAACGGAATCTTAGCATACTTATACCGTCTGATAATTGCTGTTCATTATCAACGACTTAAACCATTTTTTACCTTGTCACCACACTCACTTCACCCTTGTTACGTGCTAATGGCACGCCTTAATAATATCGATCTACCGTCATCCAAGTATTAAAATAATAATGTGCATTAATATTCCACGCGCGTGATGGAACAGGTGGTTCCTTTGGTTGAGCGAAGCACGAGAATGATACAGCTCCGTCGCTCGCTGAGCTTAACCTCTTTCCGTCATAACTTCGTGGTAAAACTGAATTATCGATATGGTTACCATGGTACGTCAATGAAACGGTACTGTACTCGGAATTCTACGTAGAAAAGAGTCTAGACGAAGAGGAATCGAAGAAGGACGATTTTTTATGGATTGTAATGTCATGGACAAAATTTGCCACTATTAATAGTAAAATACAATTCTGATGTTTCTAGCGTTACAATACGCATTTCTAGTTCACTCGAAAGACCGTTAGAGCGAGCACTTTATTACGTTTTATATTTTATATGGAACTAGATTACTTTTGTGCTAAATGAACGAACATGCTACAAGAACGGTAGGTTAGGTTTCTGTTACTCTTAGCAAATATGAAGTCGCATCATAGGTTTTTCGTGAGAAATAAAAATTGACTCGATATCATCATATGCACTATATATACTTATGCAAGCTGGGATATATATATATATACAAACGTATATGGAGTATGTATCCTACTGTAATATTTGAGTCCATTACCTGTCAGAGTTCTCCTGCCATGCCCAGACATTTGCATTCATATAACTCAGGAGAGCTCTAATACCGCAGGACGAGAAGATACAGCCGAAAGGCAACGACGACGTATGAATATTTAAATATGCAGGATCTGTGCGGAAGGATAGATTTACGGTATTGCGTGGATGGCGAACACCCAATACGCGTCATAATATTTTTATCGGTACTCACGCGAGTACCCGGTATAACCTCGCCATCCTTCGCCTTCCATCCACTCTGCACTTACTTCATGTTCTATTTTGTTTTTTTTTTTTGAAGATAAAGAAAAAAAAATGAAACGACACCCAGATAATATTGCATCGAATCCAAGCCGTGTTTACGGTGCCGTTAAAAATAAGACATAAAGAAACATGGCCGTGTACACATATTTTGGTACCTCCGGGTAGTAAACTTTTGCGACCATAACGTTTTCCACCTGAAACCTAATTTTTGTCGAAGGATGCTAAATTCAAATTGATATCTACTCCCGCCACTGTTTATATTCCTATATGTATATTCTTATGCTGGTTTGCACGATGATAGTAGCTCATCCATACACTACAGTCTTTCAATGTATAAATTCCGAGTCGTAGACTGTGGAATACAGCTGCACTTGAAGCAACTGCAATGAGGTCGAATAGATTTTCGCCAGTCGGGTTAACGAGGTTGCGTCAAATTTTTCGCCTTTATACCTAAATGGCAATTTTCAAATAGACAACTGTACACAGCTCGAAGCTTTTCGTCGCTTTGGTGCAAAGAAGCCAAAGGGGCAAAAAGCCAAGGTAACGAAATATGAGGGTAAGAGAGAGGGAAAGAGATAGACAAGCAAAGAGCGTAAGGGGGTAATAAAATAAAAGAGTAAGAGGAGATGACCGATGGCCGCGAACTTTTCCTACACGTATTCCACTGCAACTGCATTTATAACTCTCATTGAAGCATCTATCGCTCTTCTTGTTTTACCTCTTCATGTCTATTTCAGTGAAATAACTGCACCTAGACGATTGTTTGAGTGCGATTTTGATCTCTCTTGGACCATCCATCGTTCATCACCCACCCACTTTGGACTCTTGATTCATGTCCAATATCGTTGCAGTTGTGCTGCATAGACACAGGACTTGCTCAAAATATGGAACGTTAACGAAGCTCGCATTTGTTGCAAATCGCATTGCAAAAAATTTGTTAGAAAATTTTTAAGGAAATTATACGAACGTGTAACAGGATGCGATTAAACATAGGTGAATTTTAACAGTCATATAATATTCCACTTTTTATTCATCATACGTAAATTCTTTCATATATAGATATAAAACGTCGAATCGATTACGGAATCGAAAACTGAGCGGAGACGCATATTTCCAGATTTATCGGTGAAAAAAAACTGAAAAGTGGAACCACTTGGTAATACGCAGAATCACTGACTTAATTAATGTCGAGTGATCGACCGAGCAAGTGTACATAATGATAAATGCAAAAGTTATATTTATGCAGTTACCGATGCTCGAGTTCGTTAATGTTATGATTAAAGAAACGTATGAATTTATCTATAGAAATATATAATAACCAAACAAAGTGGTATAAATATATGTCTATCCGATGGTCATTTTCAAACTAGACTATTTACGATTAAATCCACGTAATTCCCGTCATCTATTTTATTTACCTTGTAGCTACCCAGGTTCTCGACGACGCAGGGTAAATTGGCGTCTCTACCCAGAGCGACGGTGACGTTCGGTATCGGTTCAGCGAATCTGGGTCCGTCCGATAGAGCTGTAAAAGAGAAAGAAAAAAATATAGGAAAGAGAAATAACGAAGATCAGAGACACTCTTACGTGATCAGGATTCCTCTCGATTTCTAGGTATATCCTAGACTTATAGCGTCGACGTAGACTGCCGTCGAAATTAACGAGTAAATGGAGCATCCTAGAAATCGAGAGACTTCTATTACATTACAGAGCTCTCTCGTGTCAATTCTCGCAACTATAAAGATTCCTATTAAGTTCATTTCTTAGTATCGTACAGTTGATATACGAGCATCGTTTCGTGCTACACGCTACTGGTCTTATAGCTGTTGAAAAGTTTTAGACACTCTCAACGGAGAATTCCTTGCTTAGCAGTGCTATGGGAAAAGGTCTTTGGGGATTGCGTTGCACAAGATCGAAGATATGCATCTCTCAATCAGACGTCACTCGACGAAGCGGAAGTTCTCGATATAATGTTAGGTTTGGCGACATCCGGCTAGCCTGGTACTACGCGACTTGTTTCTTCTCAAGTTTCTGTTATGTCTCTATCACTCTGTTACACTGCCGGTTTCAAGTTGGAAAAACATTTGGCCGACGCACTCAAGGGTAAAGGAGGGTAGTTGGCTGGTCGTTCAACCGGAAGAAAGCAGCCTTCGATTCCGGTCGAAGACACTCTACTCCTGACCGGAAGTACGTCCATCCGAACAGAGTCACTGAAAGTTCAGGAATCTTGCTCGTCTTGGGTTATGATTCTTCCGGGGAACTATTGTATTCTCGGAAGTATCCCTATTGCTTCTTGGCTAAGAATATCGTCTTGCGCCTAAAAAGAGTCTGGACGTGTGCTCTCGTCCATTAACCTATTAGAAAGTTTATGGTAGCGTGTTTCTTCCGATGTTATATATATTTTTATATATATTATATACTTTGTTTTGTTAAAAATCTGAATATTTGATAAAATCAAGATTTCATATAATATCATATACGAGAGTTATGTGTATTTTTGTGGATAAAACAACTAACTGAAATTTATGAAAGAATAATGAACCCTGGAGGAAACATTGTCTACCCACAGGACTTTAGTAAATGAATTTGCTAATTTCAGGAGTTTCGAATTGAAATTATTGTTTCAGCCAGTAAGATAAATGACCGTGGGGTTAATGGTCATAGAAGTAGGTAATAGTAGATTGTGCAGGAATACGTTATTCTACTTTAGGAAACGAGTCGCGCCGCAAGCTAACATAACACGGCCAATTTCCAAGTCGAGTGGTTTTCCTACACTGCGCAATATCAGCCTAGTCATTTTCCACCTCTTTATCTTCAGTTTTATTATCGTGAATAACTTCTTCCATCGACTTTCGGAACACGCTGATAACTTAGGCACGTTACGATGAACGGGATAACGCGGTGTAGTCGTGCCAAGACTAAAACTAGGAAGCAATCACTTTTTCCTACGTAGCAAAACGATGAAGAAGAAACTAAGGAAATATTTCCGTCTGTCCGTCGTAAATGGTTTCCGCGTAAGAAATAGCGGCACGGATTTACTAGACCGAGAGTAGCTATACTTTCATAAGAATAGCCCATCCAGTGCCACTAGATCTCTCATCCAACGGGCTCATCATTGAATCACAAGTTTCCTTTATGTCGAATCACAACCATCCATGGTCTTTTCTTGTTTTGTACAAAGTTTAATGGAGTTTCAGTAATATCGCTTAGATCTTTCTTACTTTTTATTCTCTCTTTTTTTTCTTCATCCGATTTTAACATTTAGTATTATTACTGAGTTTCGATTAGGATTTATATATAATTGGCAAAGCCCTATTCTATTTATAAACCCATAATAGTTTTCGAATTCGAACAGACAATGTTTCGCTAATTAACAGAACTTTCAAAATGGTACACGAATCAATGCCAATTAAAACCTACTTAAGTATCAGTGAGTGGGCGAAAGCAACTGCGATAAGTTACTTTAATCAGGACAATTCAAAATCAGATATGTTATTTTTCGTTTCAAAGATTCGCAGTTTGTCAATCATTTTCTTCTACTCTCGAAAATTTTATACGGTTAAAAAATAGAAATTCATATACATAGGATAGGACATGCAAAGAGCCTATGTCAAGTGTGATTGGAATTGTCTACGTGATTTATAAGCTATTATGCACAAAATAAATAGAAATGTCTTGAACGCTGGGCTTCGGCAGCAGGTTAACCTGTAACGTGGTAAGGTTGCGACTAAAACGTTAGACAGTTGTATTACTACAACGTGTGTGTATAATTTCGGCAAATTGAGTAGAAGCACCTTGGAATAATGACGACAGTGTCCACAGTCTAAAAATAGTGCAGCGTTGTCAAGTCTTATGACATGAAATACGAATATTCGATAAATAAATTTTATAACTTTAACACGTTGTAAATACGTTCAAATCGTTCGATTAGTTGTAATAAACACTTTGATAAAACATATGTATAATAATGGCTATTCAATTCGTATTTTATCGTTAAGGACAAGTGATCTCCCATGGTAAAGTTGGCAACAATGGGCGAGCTCTATGTAACAGCATAGGCATTAGTCTTTGTCCACGAATTCTTCGATATAAGCCTAGAACTTCCTTAAGCCATGTATCTTTAGGGGTCTTGCACACAGAACTTTCGTAAGCATAACGTAAGATTTAGGCCAATGAACGTACGTCCATAATATTTACGGAGTATTCCATACTCACGCATGAACGTACGCTGATTGATCAACACTTTGCGTTATGCTTACGAAAGTTTTTTGTGTGAGGCCCCTTAAGGCCCGTTCACATTTCAATGCCATATCCCTCAAGGCCTATTCCATATAAATCTGCATCAGTGCGCAATGTTGCCACATTTCAGTACTATTGAGTATCAACGACGTTCAGTACATACATTACAGAATGCCCGACAGATGAGTTTAGACTCCGTAGCGAATTCACTGTTCAGTACTGTTCGTTCAGTGAAAATATCGTCGCAGAGATCAATATCGGATATTAATACGGTTGTTAAGACACTAAGACAGAAATTGAAATATGAGAAAAATCCTATTTAATTGGATTTATGAAATAGTTTAAGTTAGTGCGTGGTACGGGATACGGCAATTAAAATGTGTGGATCAACCTTTATATTTTTGTTTGGATTGAGCATAGACCAAATAGTCGAAGGAGAGCGGCACGCCCGGCTAGGCTTCAGTAGGTAGTCCTGTCCAGTCTTGTCCCAACAGTGTGAAGCGATGGTTTTGTAACGCGAAAAGTGAAACATTGTAGAAAGAAACGCGTGAAGCGTAATTAAGGTTATTCTCGAAATGGAAATAATTTGTTACTTTAGTGGAAGCATAATAAAACTACACAGTGAAATATTTTACTTAAATTATTTATACACTGGAAACTGGATACTTTGATATATGAAAATAAGTATTACTTTTTTTTTCCGTAGTTTTTATGCGCATTAGCACTGGTATATAGGAGTATATGTTTAAGATCCAGTCTCTACTCTGCCTCTTTCAAACTTTCTTTTCTTAGATCAGGTTTTACTAGTTCCTATCGTTACTAAAGAACATTCTCGAACTCTTTAATAGAATTGTATATATCAATCAAATATTCAATTCTGTTTTTTTTTTCTTTTTAATAATGGATAATATTTAACGTATTCTTTAACATGGTAATCAAATTTGAAAAAAGTCAGAACAAGTTGTTCATTAGATTTAGGAGTGATGACTAGTCTAGTGTTATTATCAATGACACATTCTCTATTACCGTGCATCGTTCATTTTAATGGATTATAAAGTTAATTGAATGATCCAATTGATCTAGTATTTCCATTATCCACATATGCGTTTACTTAAGAGACAGAAACGGTGACGTGTCCTGTATTATTATTTTTTAAGGAATAAACAAATTGGATGTAATAAACACCTGTGTCAGAGAAGAATATACCAGTGGGCAGTTATGCCGAAGCGAAAGGCTGCACTCGTTGCGAGTTTCATAATCATTATATTGTTTTATCTCGTATCCATATACTATGGTATATCCATAGAATCATTTAATTTTGCTAGATTCGACTTTGCTCGAAGTAATTATACCAAGGTTAGACCAAACGAGAATGTCACTATTGTCCTTTTCTGGACCACTATGTTCGGAAACAAGAATTTTTACTTTGGTACCGGTGATGTTATAAGCCTGTGTTCCGAGTCATACGAGTGTCTGGGCACTGAGGATAGAACCTACCTCAATATCGAAGACTTCGACGCAATTCTTTTTCATCACACTGAGTTTTCGAACTTGGATCTACCCGAAAAAAGGAATCCGAAGCAACTTTATATTTATGTAAACTTGGAGAGTCCTGTGAACAGACCTTTGAACCCATACTTAGAAGATTTTTTTAATTTGACCATGACCTACAGACTGGATAGCGATATTCCATGGCCTTATGGCTACATTTCTGAACTAGAGAGTGGCGAACTGATCTCACCCTTCAGGACAACCACGTGGAAGACATTCCATGAAGATACAGGTAAAGCCCTTATTTCCATTGGTCGAACTATTTCACCAAGCATCTCCCCTATGGGAACGGATCCGTCTCTTTGTAATCTATGTTTAGGAGTAAACGTAAGACGTTTGGAAAAGTAACGTCGATTACACATTTAGAAGTCTTAAGGGAGTATTCTCATATTTTTTATTTAAGAAATCAATTCTTTGCATTTTACTTTTCTGCCATCTTTTTCAATCAGGTGCGTCAAAGAATTTTTTTGAAAACATAGGAAACAGGCGAAGAATAACTTGGCCGAGTTTACCGAAAACTTTAAACGCGTTTATCTCGAAACTATAGGTTTTTCAAAGTGGTTCCCATGATATCTTGAATACTGATACGCCAATTAACCTCTTCCCGTACTTTAACGAGTCTGACTCGTGATGAAGATTTTGGCCCAAACATGAATATCGCGAGTCACGCTCGTGAACAGATAATCGGACTATAAAATCCGTGCAAGCTCAATATTGGGCTAATTTTCCAAAAAATATCGATCCGACGCCTCGAAATAAGCATCCAACAAGATCGTGTAAAGTTTGTTATAAACATAAAATACGAAGTGGGAATGCGCGAAATGTAAAGTAGCTTTACATCTTTCAGAATGTTTTAGGAAGTATCATACAATGGAGGATTTTTAGAGCTGTACGTATTTTCTTATTAGATATTCATTTAAGGTGAACATCTTTTATGATTAGATTTTTTTGTTCATACAATTCTATATTTATTTTTAGGCGTAGTATTATTACATTTCTTAGGACGAAATTATATTTGAAGACGCTTCAATTTCCATTGAAGCGTTTATTCATGCAATATATTTTTGAAACTATTATCTATTACATTTCATAATACATTTATAATATCTATGACGTTGACGACTACCGCTTGGGCCCGAGTTTCGTCGAGCTAAATGGCACGGGAAGGGGTTAAATTGCGAAAAATTAGTAAAAAATCACAATTTTTTTTTTAAGTCGTCATTATTTTTACGCGGTCTTAAATGATTTTGGATCGGACTATAGTAATAATCTTCCTGATCATACAAATTTGTTTTTGCATTTTATATCAACACAAAAGGGAACCATCAGCTTCGAGAAATTAAACACGGTCCGAATCTGACTGCTGTAACCTCTGAAATATTAATTTTTTAAATATTAAATTAAAAAAATAAGATATTAAATGTCAATAAATATATGCTAAAAACATCCAATCGTAGATGTTTATAAAAAAAAATGCATAAATGTTACCTATTTTCAAGACTTTCAAATGAGAATGCCCCCTTAAGTTGTAATAACACAGAAATGAATCCGACCTAAAGCTTCCGAACTTTTTTACTGTATATTAATACTCTACTGATCGGTGTATACTCCTGTCTAGCAGCAGATGTAACGAAACTGCCATTGGATGAAGAAAGATACAAGTTATATAGAATAGGAAATAAGAGCAAGATGATTGCCTGGTTCGTGAGCAATTGTGAGACGAAAGGTAAACGGGAGAATTACGTGAAAGACTTGGAGAAATACATCAAAGTTGATAAATATGGACAATGCAATGCTGATTACACGTGTCCTCGAAATACGGATTGCTTTGGGAAAATTATCGAGCCTGAATATTTCTTCTACTTGTCCTTCGAGAATACATTTTGCCAAGATTACGTAACCGAGAAATTATATAATGCTCTCAGGTAGGTTACCCATTGTCAGTCTGAGTGGCAGTCGTAAAACTGTATTAATTTTTTTCTTATCACTGTTATGAAAGAAAAATGGATGTGTACAATTGCATATGCAAACGTTCCTTGTATAGCACTAAATATTCAATGCGACGTTTTTAACGAGAGTTTATCGATAATATTTATGACTTCGAAAAACAGCGTTAATCAATTTTGATTTTTGTTCAAGCGAAAATTCTTTATTACCAAGTGTTGCTTTAAAAAGGGACTTTCGTATCTCTTGTTTACTTAATCGCACAATTTTTTCTCAGATACAACGTAGTACCAGTTGTCTATGGCGGTGCGAACTACAGCTTATTTGCTCCTCCGCATTCTTACATAGATGCACTGGACTTTAACAGCCCGAAAGAATTGGCAGATTTTCTAAAGAAACTTTCCCAGGATCCTACGATGTATGCGACGTACTTCCAATGGAAGACGCACTATCGTATTTTGAATTCGACCAAACACGTCGCGGCGTGCAACCTCTGTAGGCTCGTGCGTGAAAATAACCAGACGAAGGTGTACAATTCGCTGTCTACCTGGTACGCAAGTGACAAATGTCCTATGCAGGAGGAGCTAAACAGTCTGATGTATGCCACCGGTGTTTTGCGTTCACATAATTAGACTTCATTATTTCCATTTAAATTCGTTCCACATTACAACTCGTATATACAGTGTTATTCAGAGTTGTATCAGCTGAAGAAAGTTCTACCGTAGGACTTCATAGAAATTAAATGAACGCGCCAACTTCAGTTGAAGCAATAGCTCCGAATAGCACTGTATAACACTTGAGAAAATCTTTATTCTTTACATACTTTACAAACAGTACCAATTTTGTGATTCAGTTGCCTGTGAGGCACGCAGAGAAATATATTGTATCTTATGTACATTATTTGTAAAAAATTGTTTTTTTTTTTTTTTTCCTCTAAGGTATCTCTGCTACTCCCTAGATGAAGTGTATACAATATTGGACAATGTCGCCTTTGTGACATTAAAGACAAAAATTCAGGTACGGCCTTCATTCATGTTTCACGCGGAAAGGATTTTCAAGGCAATTTCATTTTTCGACTGGTACGTCGTAGAAGAATTTGAAAGGCTAGAAAGGCCATAATGAAAGATCTCCCAAATGTATAGCAAAACATTTCACTAAATAATTGATGCTGTTTCTACGATGTAGAGGCTTCTGTTACATACGTCATCTCGCGTAAGCTCCTAGTGCAATAAACCATCTGGACACAAAACTCGTGAGTTCGCATGAAGAAGGTAAGCATTGGAATAATTTATATTAAAGTCCTGGGTACAATATGCACACGTGAAAGAAAAATTTCACATCCGTTAAGACGGAATGTTTATTTCGTAAGCAAACGGCTCCATGTTTAAACTTCTGAAAGATCTTTGAATATAAAATAAAATATTTAGATATACGCGAGTCTGGGACATCGCATAAATTCACCTTGGGACTTTAGTGTGCACTAAGGGCACGACGCGCGCGCGCGTGTGTTTCTGCGCGTGAACCAGTTTTAAATGAATGCGCAATATTTGTTTGCTCGCATAATCAGTAGTAGGTGGCTTGACGCATTTCCCCGGATTTTGACGTATCGTCTCCAGCGTGAAAAGAGCTCAGGGTAAAGAAGGAATATTATTTTTGAAAATCACATTTCATTCGAGGCCTAAGGCTTGGGAAATCAATTTTTAAAACGCTTCGAGTGCTTTCGCCTTTTAAGGTTCCATTATAATGCCACCGAAATACACTATAGGTAGAAATATGTTTACTCTCTTATATCTTGCTCTCATTTTTCTTCCTTTAACCTTGTCAGGAAGAGAACGCCGTCTCGTTAGAGGAAATGCGTCGAGAATCTCGGTACACGTGTCAAGAGCTCAAAGATGGCTGACTATTCAGCATACTTTATCTATATAGATGGTACCTTTCTCTTTTCGTAGAGTAAAATACGATTCTAACTTCTTAACCTGACCCTTTTTCCATTTCTATCATATAGAACAGCTATTTGCTTATCGTTCTATAGATAATTCACCTATCCTAATACTTAAGGGAGCTTTCGAACGACCCTTGACATCAAGAAGTAAAGCATCTATTCGTACAGTGTGAACGATAAGAGGAACATTTTGGACAAATCATGAGTGCATTTCAGCGGATGAGCTATAAGAAATTTCGATATTACATTCGTTTAATTTTAATTTGTCGGTAAAGATTTATGCGTGGAATGCATCTTAATCTGGCTGCGTCGAAGGAAATTTTGTTTTGTAGGTAAATAAAGTAATGTTATATGCACTTTAGCTAGATTCTCGTCTTATAACATTTGTATTCAAGTAAGCATACGTGTCCCGTAAGCAGCGTCAAGCACAACGATTATCCGTTTTAGGCGTCTCTATGATGAAAATGCATCGACTGCTGTGTTCCTCAATTCAATAAAACATTATTTGCTTCCAGACCGAAGAGCACTCATGTGCACAGTGGGGTTGGATCCGGGGAACTAGGGGATAGGAGGGTAAAACTTTCAAGTTGACAGGAAAACAAACCTGTCAATTCCAGGATAGGTCGGTAAACTTTGTTCGGCGCGAAAACGTTTTCAACACCTTCTTCCTAGGGAAGCCTCATATTGCATCTTCAGGTTCTTGTGCCGGACGCAGCATTTTATCGTTCAATGTGCAATTGATAAAATATTGATGTTACGAAAAAATATCGGGAAAAAGTAAATGTTGACTCTCTGCAGTAAGCGCGCTGTAAATATAGGGTGTGTCCAAGAAATGTGTATATGTAGGTACACTGCTCGGTTGAAATTTACAAAAAAAATTAGACGAAACTAGTGGGTAGCGATTGATGCAATTTTGGGGATTAATTAACGAGTACAGACGGATATGAGCAATTAGGCGAAGTGATGAGGACGGGTGGGACCGTGGGTACAAGTGTAGAACTATACTGGTAGGTATAGAATAGGGGTTGCTTCGCTGGACAGCTAGATGTACGATTGGTTCACTGAGGGTTGGGGTGCGCGGGCAGTTTATTTCCATCAGCAACACCTACTCTCGCACTCTCGCACTTTCACCGTGCTTTTCCCTCTTATTCCTACCTCTCTCTCTCTCTCTCTCTCTCTCTCTCTCTCTTTCGTGGCCCCATACACTAGCTTCCAGAATTCCATCATAGTCTCTCCCTTGGAAACCCACCCTATAAGCAATAAATATAGGATAGCAACTGGAAAAGCAGCGGGTCGAATCGGGTCGAATAAAGATAAAAAGAAATTACAAGCCTCCCAGACGCACTCGGACCCTTAGAACGTTACCTGCCTACTCTTCGAGATCTTCTCTTTTTTTACTTTTTTTCTTTTTTCTTTTTCGGCAACACCATTGCCCCTCCTGTCCGTCTCCGTCTCTCTTTCGCGCGCGCGTACTGCCCTCCATTTTTCTCGCTATCTCAACCTTTCTACCTTTCTCAATTGCTCTTCTCTCTCGCTCGAGCTATTTCCCAGTTGCTCTACTCGGCGCTCTTAACCTGAATTATAGATGTCTTTCGCAGGACCTATCTGGCTCACCCCAGCCTGAAGGATGAAATTTTTGAGACACCCTTTACATGTATATATCCACCTTGCTTTTATCCTATAAAAATATTCGAGTATTCCTTGTCCCTTCTTCGCCGTTCCGCCAATACCCAACTCCACCAGCACGACACCGCACCCCAATGGTATCACCTACTTCCTTCCTTCCTTTCCTAGTACCACTCCTTTTATTTCTTTCTCGCATGTCCCAACCCTCAAAAATTTAACCCCTCCACGCACGTGCGTTAGACTAGGTTATGCAGTATTGCACAATCCCAAACGAAAATAAATCCCCGGGGGTTACTCTAGTGGCAGCGACGCTGGTATTTTATGGAGTCGAACTTTCCACGGGTGGCAATAGGTACCGTTTGTTCGAAAGCCCTATTCCACTTTGACCTACGACTCGATAACGTCGAGCCATTGATCGATACTTTCTTTACTGCCGTTTTAAAAGAAACTGGCTAGAAGATTTTCCTAACGTTCCTTCCTACACCGTAAATCGTAAATCGCTTTCTATATTATTATGCCATTCCTTCTATAGCGTCCATACAACTGCTCGGTACTAGAATCAATGTGACCATAACTACGTATGTCGTTTGCGATACACTTTGCGCATTATTAATGCCGTCATTTTACAGTGCATTATGGTAACGTTTTCCGGTAGAAAAGGTTAAGGGATACTCGTGAGAATTCATCGGAATCAAATATTCCTATGCTACATACATATACGTAATACAAACTTGTCACGTGGAATATTCAACTTCGCAGAGACAACAGTAAACAATCTATGTAAAATATACGCAGTGACGCTGTAGAAGAAAATTATGTAATACATTTACGTGACGCTCTTGTCTTATAATATCATATGAGACTTGCGGTACGGTTCACGGGCCAATCATGAGAAACACGTTAAATTCGTGGTACGTATTATGGGACAAAATTGATAATCACGTGTCATGTCATGCGCAGTTACATATCAAACAAGACAAGGCGTTAACATGGAAAAAAATCGCTATCGTAGCTTCCTTGGAGTTTGAATAATTCTTTCTATAGCTGTCGCGTTAATGGTTGGATTGCATAAAACATGTGTAGGTACTTGCATTACCGACGTCGTATATATTTAAGGGTAAATAGAGCTTTTTAGAATAGAAGAAAGAACACATCTAGTACAACGTTATTGAATCGGACAACCGTGAGTGACGAGCCAATGCAAAGGGTTGGATGCATACGTGACAATGGCCGTCGAGATTTCAATGTGCATGACTTTCTCAATCGGGATAAACGCAGGGACGTATATATTCGTTTTATTGGCGATAACTTCAGCTCTCTCATATCATGACAATAATTTTTCGCGCAGTGGAGAGCGCGCGTTCCATGGGTTTCTCTTCGTATTCTCCCTGTCTCGTCCCGTCTCTCTCTTTCTCTCTCTCAACCATAGTCCAAGAGTCGAGAAAATTTATCCGACAGATAAAAATGTCTCTTAGAGTTTATATAGAAATCGAGCCCGAAGAGATTTCAATAAAATCCTCGATTGTAAAATACAGATAGAAAAGCTGTCTGACGTTAGACGGGTCAGCGGATCTCAAAGTCAATCCGCTTCTCTCTCTCTCTCTCTCTTTCTTAGAATCTTGAAACATACAATTCAGAAAGAGTATTGTGATGATATATAGAGAGATTTCAATCCACCAAGTAGCTAAGAGAAATTAGGACTGTCGAGCATGACAAAGTTCAATAGGATTGTAATGATTTCCTCGATTTAACACGGATTTGATATACGCTGTGTATTTTTTCTCTGTTAGATAACACGTACAGAGAAATTCTATTAGAAGAATTTTGTTTTCCTTTATTATAACTTATGACAAATGTATGGTATGAAAAATTTTAGTTTGACGAATCAGAAGTGAATAATAGTAGGTTACTATACAAAAGAAAATCGGTTGTAAATATTGAATTCACCAAAATTTCGTCGCAATCGTGGATAACGTTAAGGAGATTACTGATGGTCAAGCTTTTCTTCTCATCTGATGTGTGGGCACAAAGAATTATTGAAAAGCAGCCTTAACCTAGCCTAACCGTCTGATAAAAAAGAAGCACAAAAGTCTGTACGAAATTTGTCTGCGTGTTGTTGCGTTATCTCTGGCCCTCTCAATGCTTTTGAAAGTATTATTAAAGGCAAAGAAGAGAGTACTCGATCTTAAGCTCGACATTTATGTAAGATTAAAGAATGCTATATATACAGGGTGATTGAAACTAAGGCAAAGGATTGAACGAGCATATTCTCAAATAAATTCGTTTTTTTTTTTTCAAATGACGTAAAGTTAAATGATCTTGCAGTGACCTCGTATAGATAATTAAAATCACTGAAATCGTTCATACAACTGTATTTCACCGTACGTGACACGCCTAACGAGATCGGACACTTTGGTAACACAGTAGTAGATAATGATGGACCCAGCCGACTGACTCGAAATTACCCCCAACTGACCTGATGGTGTATTTATGTCGAGTGTGTAGCACAAGACGAGCAGTCAGGGCTGGGGTACGGTGTGGCATGGTTGGGAGTACGAGGGTGCCAGAGGAATGTTTCAGGCTCCATTACTCGAATTGGGGTGGGAATACCGGGTGGTCCCTAAACACCCCCTCATATTTCGGACAACCACTCTCGCCTATAGACTACTTGCTCTTCAAGGTAGACTCCCCCCCGAAATATTTACGACTTCGTCGCCGTCGCCTTCGAGCTTCCTCGACTTCTTACCTTGTGAAAAAAAAAAAAGAAAAAAAAAAGGTCATACCCCATGCCATTCGATTCACCCCTTTCAATATCGGAAACTGTATTTCGCGGGTCAACATTGTAACTTGGACCTTATTGATTTACCTACATTAATTTTGTATACAGTATATATCGGTCCTATATGTCTGAACCAGACGATCACAACTAGGGTGATCTTTATAGTTTAACCTGTCCCCGCTGTATTTCTTTTGTGCCATGCATCTGTACATTGGCAATATTTAATCGGCGTTAGATCGTAATGCAAATATCAAAATAAACACGAATCATCTATGAATATATAGGCACATAGTGCACAATCCTATTCAATATCTGATACTGTTGCTATTATACGATTTCGTTCGGTTTACCTATATTCTACTACGTAATCCTATACTACTGTTTCAGTGACTCCGAATAGCGATTCCATGCAACTCGAGCATATATTCAAGGGAATGTAACGCCAGGCAATTGGCTGACTTAGAAAATATGTATAGTTGATACCCAAGGGAAACATTTTACTGATCTTCCTTTCCTTAGCTCTTAAATTTGCCGGTTGTATCTGATGAAATGGAGATCATCGCGGAAGAAGATGTAAAGACGTAGGGTTAGAGTATATATGGGTAGTGCCAGGGGATGATATGGTTACCAGGGGGCATGGGAGAGACAGACTTGAGAGAAGGGTTCGAAATCGTGAGCACGCCATGTCCTCCAGTCGGGTACGTCAATAGTGGAACCATCTGCTATCGATAGAGCCAACGTCTGTCTATTCGATAGAGGATAGAAGTTAGGATATAGCTCTAGGACTCTCGTTTCTCTAGCAGACTTACAGTCCGTTCATGGTAACTCGCGACAGCTGCGACCTATTACAAATTTCACTGCTTACATGCTACAGCCAACTTCTGACTGAAAATCATTTACGGATCAAATCTGCATATTCGAACGAAGGTCAAAGGTGAATATTAAGTACATTACTAAACAGCACAGATAAATGTAGTAACGTAAAGAATAGACGAAATATTTAATGTAAAATTATCTATGGATATTCCTCGTACGTGTATACGGATGAATATATTAGGTACGAGAGAGAGCATGTGGCTGAAAGAGAGAGGTAGACAAAGCGATGTCTATCACATTTTATATTTTCGTAAAATTCTTTTCGTATCGAACAATGTTTCTCGCGTTAGTTCAATTACGTTCTTGCGCATGGTCAGTACTATAAATTTGTTCCCGCACATTAAGCACTATGCTCGTTCTGCGGTGGCAAATAATTGCTTTTTCGCAAAACAACGAATCGGTCCAGCTGTAATTCGATAGAGTTTCCATTGTTTAGTTTACACGGTTGGATGGGATATAATTTCATAATATTCGGAAAGATAGTAAACACTTGCTGGACGCTATCGATAATGTATTTATGAATTCAACTTTTGTCATGTTTGGTTTTCGATGGATATACACTGTTTTTTTAAGTGGACAATGAAGTTTGTTTTTTTTTTTTTTAATTAATCGCGTGCTCTTATAGTGATATATTGTGTAACACTTTATCATAATTTGGTTCGTGTCATTTTTCATATTTCTTAACAAACCCATTTGTTCGATATGACAGCGCGTAAACTCCCAGTGCAAATGTTAAATGATTTTGATATGCGTCAGCAGGAAATATCAGGTACACGTACAGTCCGTACAATATGGTATAGTTATACGTTTAAAATCATGGATAATTCCATATCAAGTTGCAAATATGGGAAAGATATTAAAAAATTATACTTGTCGATAAAAACATGTATTCACATTTGACGTATAAACGAAGTTCATCGGTTACCGTTATTCAAAAGAGGTCAACAAAATTTTGTACTTTTCCCTATGTAAATAATTCGTCAGTCGATCGAAAAATAAACATTGATTGCTTTTTGAATCGATATCATTATGGTTATATGCATTTTTTTTCAGCCCGCTGTCAATGGTACCGCAATAGATATACAATATTATCAATTTGCCACTACAAGCAATAAAGTAACATGTCGATTAATAAATCACTACTACTCCAAGCAAATAATTTATTCGAATGACCAATCAATTTGCAACATGGACGTGAGTAAAGAAAAAAAAAAAATGAAGTAATTCGGTAGGAAAATTACTGAGAATTCATTTTTCATGTATCCACGATTTTGCGTGCGTCCATTTTATATCGATTGAAATGGCGGACAGCGTCGCGGAGGAAAGAAAAAAAAAAACACGACAGACATTGGTCAAACAGAACAGTAAATTCGTCATTGTCTCGAGCGAAATTGAGTTGTACGTTGTACAGGACAGAAAAAGATTTGTCGCTAATTCATCTAGACGTACCAAGCAAAGGAAAAAAAAATGTTCTATCTTTTTCTAGCCCTCTTTAATTAATCGTGATAAACCAGATCTCAATTAGTAGCCGTGTACCGCAATAAGAACACGCGTGTAATATTTTATCAGTAATTAAGTGCAGCCAACCTGTAGATATAACACAAGTTATTACAACCTAAAGTAGGCTAGAGAAGTGTTGAAATTTCTTATTCGACTTCTTGACACTAATGGTTAGAGTACAGTGATTATATACATATACACTATATGCATGTATAGATCGTATCTATATAATGCAGATGCTTCGAGTGTCTAGAGATAGTTTCTTTTATCGGTCGAGGCATTCGAGCATTTAAATGCAAAGTATTATTCAAATGGCACCTCGTAGCTCTCTGTCTTCGCGTCTCGGATCTCTCTCCTCTTTAGGGACAAGGGGCTTCATTTCCTGATATTCAAATGCGCTCAAACATCATCCCGCAGCAGAGGTGCTATCCGCAGTTTTCTCGTGGATAAGTGCCGAGGATACCCGACACTCGGCGGTGCTTAAAAAAATAGATGGAATAGAAGAAGAAGAATGGAAAAAAAAAGAGATCAGGAAAGCGTGAAGAAAATAACAGAAGGGCGAATAGAGGCTATGAGGGTTCGGATGGTGAGTAGAGGCGAGAGTAGAGGAGGAAGGAATGTGGGTGGCGAAAGGGGAAAAGAATGCATCTCGGAGTAATGCAACGGTTATTAAATCGAAAAGGGGGAGACCGAGTACTTTTATGTGAGTAACCATCGACCAGCGTTGGTATCACTGATGCATTTCTCTAGTGGAATAAAATCCACGAGATTTTTATGAATAACGCGTTATAAAATATAGAGCGTGGGTTCTGACTGACGGGCATTTCACGTTGGGCGGACGAGTGTCAAGATTTTCGAAAATCGTCATTGAGTTTCAATTCGAAAAAATGCTAGGTCACTGGATATAGGGTTATGAAAAAAGTTTTTAAGGTTATGAAACAGGCAATGCTTTTTTTTTTTGTTTAATTCCCTTAGTATCTTTCTTGATAGATTTTTTCAAAAGACTATTAAATAGAATTGACGGCATGCGCGCTATTTTACAAAGGGGATTTTTCAACGTAACGTGAACCGATGTACTTGGGGCGCGCGAAACTTCGAAAATGGCGAACAGTAAAAATCTATATAGCTTCCACTACGTGAGTCGATTTTATAGAGATGTCTTTAAGTGGCGTGATATAAGGACACGGTCATTTTCGCCGTCGTTTCGCGTACACGTGGCCGGCTTACACGAACGCGCACATAAGCGCTGTATAAAACTCGCTATCATTAAAACTTTAGCCCATAAAAGGTGGAAAAGTGTCGCCCACGAGACTCGTTTCAATAATTCGATCTTGGAAATTCTGCTAATTTTGCCAAAAATTTCAGAGGGTCGTGGTTGGCTTTACAATCTATTTTTTTTAAATATTTTTATTAAACAGTTTAAGTTAATTATTTAATTATAACTTAAGGGTCTTCGTAAATCGATCGATATAGTAAAGTTTTTTTAAAAAAGCATGAAGTTTAAAAAGAAAACAATCGTTAACACCTCCTACACGGTGTTTGTCCGCGTTTAGACTTCTTAACGCTTTTGAAAGATACAACAGACCTAAGTAAACGTGCAGTTCGCGTAACATTCATTTTGTCACAGACGCCTTTGACTCGAAAAAGTGCTGGACGTGCCGTGCGAATCCAAGATCACGTGAAAACTTTGCAAAAACGGCAAAAACCTATACATTCTAGTGTAAACATAATGTAAAAAGGGTTTTACGCGCACGAAAACTTTACACCCACACTCGTTACTCGTGTCAGAGAGATTTCAGCTTGTGAAGAAGTTTTAAATTTCAAAAAGTAAAAAGAGCGCAGAGGAGTAACAGTACGTAGGATCAGAGGGGTGGTTGTTATAGGTATAATGTACAAGAGCAGCCATTTCTTTCGGAACACTATGGATATAGCACAGGTATATAAAACGTATATGTTGAGAGGCATAATTCAGTGAACCTCTACTTAGTTCGCGTTTTAAGTGAAAATAAAGGTCAGAGAGGTAACGGGGGTTGCGGGTGCAAAGAACATCTATAGCTAAGTATAGGTTAGAGCAGTGTTGGTGAGACGTAAAAGGGCGTGAATAAGGGTGAAAATAAGTTGCTGGTAATAAATTGGAAATGTCGAGTAAGTGCTAACACGTAATACGTGGTGGATAAGGCGGACGCAAGGAGGGCGAAGAAGCAGGGGGGGCGTAGAGGGGCCACTACGGTATAGAATGCCTGTTTAAAAATGCAAATTAAAATATTTTATTCTGTATAAACCTGCTTTCTGAAGGGGGGGGGGGGAAGGTTATCTCTTACTTTTGCCCCCCTCTAGGTCACAACAACGACAATGAGAAAGATGGCGTGCAGCACTCTAATAAGCATGAATATTTGAAAACTGTCCGAGACACCATACGATGCCGGTGGTAGCTGAAAGAAAAGCGCGTGCCATTGCGTAATTGATATAAAGTTGGACGACGAGAACGGAAGAAGAATAAGAAATGTAAAACTCATTAGAGTTATTATGAATGTGCTATATATTGAGGACAGGGATGTAAATAAAAATCTAGTCGGGATAAGGCATTACGAGTATCAGAATTTTAAGAGCACAGATGTGTGTGTGTGTGCTTACACAGCGGTAGTGGCAGTGGCGAAAAGATATTTTTATAACATAGAGATATGTATATATGCATATTCATACACAAACATACACACACAGTTGTCGAGTTTCTGCAGTCTCGATATACCGACCCCTATTGAGAAGGGTAGGTATTATTGATTCGGATTACATCGATTCAAATGGACACGATAAATAGCGCCGAGTTATTTGGGATGCCCAAGAGAGAGTCTCTCTGATCCAGATCTCGCATAGATCTCAATTTTAAGCTATCCAGAACGAAGTAAACGACGCCAGGGGTAGTCTACTACCCTTATGCAGACCAGAACCGCAAAAGATGGGTGGATGGGTTTACTTTTGGGAAATTTATACGCAATGGGAGTAGAAACCGCTATCTTTTAATTTATGCGACGACCGGGAATTTAATATTCCTGGAGCGTCGGGGCGCGTGCCACCGCTGCGAGAAGCTTTGGTCGCGCGTAAGAGGGCTCTCGAGGGCCTTTTTCTAGGCAGGCCCTCTTTTGCATTTCAAGAAGGGTTAACGACATGGGAATATCTTACGAATTAGGGAGGTGTGATCGTTTCTTGCCCTTTCCTCCTCTTCTTCGTCTTCGTCCTATCTTCTGCTTTAGGGGAATTCGACTTTTAAGGACTGTCAGACTTTAATCTTCTTTACTTGAAATCTTCATGTTATCTTACGGGATGCTACACTGTAGGAAATTTATTAACGACTCTCTTGTACTTAACAATTTTTATAGTTTTAATATTACATTTCACTTATTGGTCTTTTCCTTTTTCGTTCTATTATATCTATATCTTCTTTTTCGAAAATTCATTTTCAACATCGATAGAGAGTACACGCTGGTTATGATGCAACGCTCGTTTATTGCAAAAAAGAAAAATGTATACAACTATGTAAGAGGAACAATGGGTGGGTGGCGGTAAGGAGAGGGTGGGCAGGGAGGGGGTTGGGGTGGACAGGAATCGAGTGGATGAACGGAAAAAAGTTTTCACCCCTCTCCCACCTTTCTTCATAGTTCTTAGTTCTTCATAGTTTTGCTACGAAAACTTAGCATCATAATATCATGTAAAGAATTTCTTCCGATAAAAAGATTCCAAGTAAAAATAACTTCGGTCTAAGTCAAAAGTTGAGCAAGAATGGAATAACGGGGATATTATAAAGAAAAGCAAACATAATCCAGTTGACATTGTTCTGAATAAGTAAGTATTGGAATTAGACAAATTTGTTTAGCTTCGGTTAATTAGTTGCCAATTAGCTTAGGAGCAAGGTCATCGAGGATGAGTATTATTGGAATGTTTGATTTGCCATTTCTACGGTGCTGCAAAGATTGGCAACATTCTCGAGAAAACTGTACAAAAGGAATAAACGTTCGACGCACAGCGTGCCGACGCAGGACGTCGAGTTTGAAAATTTGTATTTGTTGAAACATATAACATACTAATTTAGTCTGGTACGGAACGTCTGTTGACGTTACGTGTCGCACAAAGCGTACGTGTCACGTAATTATTATGAAAGAAGCGAAGTTGAAGCCTTGCATAAAGGCAGTATGTTAATTACGTATAATTAGCTATTTAACGTCATTTTACACAGAATAGCTTTCGCGGCAAAAATTTAACACACGCTTTCGAGAGTTCGACTTTCAGAGGCGTTTAATCTCTCTGTATCATATTGTGCGTAAGACGAATAGAAATAAAAATATTTTACACGCGCGTTTCGTTAATCTATTTTTGATAAGAAATAAATTCCAATTGATTACAAGTTCGTATGGAAACGATCGACCCATCACGTATATACGCAGAAGAAGCTGTTGAAAAAGTTGTAAAGTCCATATCGACAATAAGTATAGCACGATAAGGATCATGCTCATGACTTTAAGAAATAAGCGTCGCGACGCTGTAAAACAACTTTCATATTCGAAATCGATAATCGTGCCAGTCTAAGAAGTGACACTAGGGGTTACGAAATTGTTATCTAGCCGAGACACGAACCAACTTTTTTCAAGAATATCATAAATATATACATACACCATATACGATACGATAAAAATATTATACTACGTGGCAATGGCGTCGACGATGATGATGACAGCACGGATAACTGGTTTATATTCTAGAAAGGGTTTGCCATCGGAATAGTCAGTGCGGACATTTGGCCTCTTATTTAGCGAGGTACCGAGGGGTGGAGGTTTATATCGAACAATACATTTACTGGGGATATCAATGAGGATAGAGAGGTTGGTTACGCTATCTTTTCTAAGTTACCGCAAAGAAATACTTCCACTTACTCGAAGATGCCCGTGCTCCGAATAGGTATAAGGTAGATATACTATGTACCATATACTAGGATACGTATAGGCGCGAGTAAGGTGAGGTTATGGAATGCGAACGGAAGTGCCTCCATCGTGATATCCCGATCTACGAAGATGCCTGGGAAGGCTGGATGGACCTTCGATCGGTAGGAGCATCACGCGCGTGGCATAACTGACTGACTTTTCGTTCGCAAACCCTTCGCCAACGATGAGTACATCATCTTGGGATCCCAGTAGCTTCGCTCTGCTTCCCTTATCTGTAATTTATACTTTCAATTTACACCAGGGCCAGGCCATTTTCCAGGATGTGCCGTTAGACGTGTCGTTTCAGTTCGCAAGAGGTAAACGCTATTCTCCTATGCTCTGTCCCTTCTTTTTCTTTTCATCTCTCTCTCTCTCTCGTTCTCGCTCTTTATCCCTATCTCTCCGTCTCTGTTCCTCGCGTACAGTTCTCTATCTCTCCCCTGCCTTTTTTTTTACATTGCTTTATTTCATCCCTCGTACACCTCCTTCTTCGTCTTCTTCTTTCTGTTATTGACCAGTTATATGCTAGTAACGTTTTCCTCGATCCCCATGAATTATTCAGAGGATCGTCCTTTTTCACTTTGAACTACATAACTGCGATGACAAAGGTAATAGACGAAGGTTACGTAGGACTTCTATGTTTTACTTTATGAAACTATTAATTGTGATTTAAACTTTCATCAAAACTCCAAATTTTCGTGCCAAAGCTTCATATATATTTCTTTAATAAAAGCCAATATTAACTTGTGATATATCAGATTGTAATTCCTATCGAAGATGCATGAGAAAGTTTCTATCAATTTTTGACGTCCCTTATTGTACTACTATACCCCTCCAAACGGCTTATGATACTTATTTATAATAATAGACTGTAAACATATGTTGTATATATTATGTACAAAATATGACATCAACAAGAATCTATTACATCAATTCGATACTTTACGTAACCACCGCTCCTAGTATATCATACCATCCTTTTATAATATCGTTCCTTTTCGTGATTTATCGAAGAATAGTAAGGGTAGAATTAATACTATAGCCTCCTTGAGCCATCATCCTGCTATGGCATATGATTGATAATGAAGCCATTTACGAGGCTACGACACTGTCCCGTCTGCATAGTTCGGATCGTAGCAGCCTAACGACTTGCACGATGAACTATGCCTCGGCAAAATTGCCAGCATATTTTCGTAATTCATCCTGGAAAATTTATAGTCTGTCGCGATAACGCGTGACAAAGTATGTGAGGGTTGTGGAATGCATTCGCCCCCGACGCTTCTCAGGGACGTACCGACGTCTATATAGATATACATATACATACATACACGCGTGCACGTATGTATAATACGAGTACCTGTAACGATCCCGACGAATCATCATTATGGAAAGTTCTTGATGACGTAAAATACTTTCAGAATCAATTGAGTTAAAACAGAAAGAAAATGTCTTTCAGCCGACAACTCCATCATGGTATATGAATAGAGCATTATAGATAGTAAACCTATATACGTCTCTTGGTAAAAATGCTGTACAAGGTTATCCAGTCCAAAAGATGTCATAAGGATTCGACAGTTATTATATAATCACAAATAATGAAGCAATTAAAATATAAATATTTGTTCGTTAAGATTTGTTTGTCCGAATATAAAACGCTTCTTTATAAATATTATCTAATGAGGTGTCTTGTGATTAGTCGAATTTAACGTCTGGATATTTTTGCATTATTCAGAGGACAAGTGATACGGTTTTCTGGTAATCATAAGATTTGTATTACGAGGGCATGGATATGAAGCATCTCAAGGTTATGTTAAAGAAGAGGGAAGCCATGATTGTGAAGGAGGTTGAATTCTAAGAAAAAAAATGGAAAAACAAGGGACGAAAATAAATTTCTTAGAAGAGTGAATGTATGGAGAATAATACATTTGGTAACTGAGGAACAACGTGAGACAGTCCAGAGGGAAAAAGAAATTTTGAATATTACCTTTGCGTACAAAAAATGCATTATTTAAGCTTAAAAAATTGCTCAAAATTTGTATTGGATAAGACACAGTTAATTTCATTTTCATAGGCATCAATTCGCTGTACTATAAATTACGTGTATACCAAGAGTATAGCTTGTCAATGATAATGACATCGGTTACGTCAAAAAGCTCAAAAATGTCCGATTTAACCAATCCGGACAAAAATTCAATATTTCAGCAGGATATGTGCCAGTTAATCTGACCTGGAGGACACACAGGCGTCTGAGTGAACGTTAATACATTCCGTTGGTATAACACGTATCTCTCAAACGTTGTGGTGCCGTAGCATACCGATTGTATAACTGTACGTGCAAAGGTATAAGTGCAGAGTCAAAGGTCATCGAAATGAACCATGAAACAAGAATCTTGATAACGTGCATGAACTTTGTAAAGGAGTAAGCGGGAAAAAAAAAGAGTAAACAATGTCAGTGAGATTGAAACCACCCGGTATGTTCGACGCATGAAACATAACGGAAAGAGTCCTTCTCTACCCCAGTGGATATAACGACGACATTACGGTAACGAAGCATACGAGTTTTACGGAATACACTGTTGTCAAAGCACTCGTCGTAACTAATAATCGTTAAAGCATCAACCCGGATGAAAGTCGCCATGTTTTGTACGAGTGTAGAATATATCTAACGGAATTGGAATCCGCGTCGTGAAAGTAATAAAAATGTAGGAGGAAAAAAGGAAGGGTAGAGGACAAGGAAAAAGGGATCCAGAGCGGCCGGAAGCGTTTGTCGAGAATGTTCTCATTGTTTTGATCCGTTGCCCGTAAAAACGTCGTAATCACCATTCCGGTAGCGAGCTGCTGTTACCGGTACTGTCTCTGTAAGTACTTCCGGTTATGGAACTCCCATCATAGTTCCTGCCATCCGATCAATGCGTCATAATTATCCGTAGCGTTTCTTTACGCTCTCGTAAGCGCGTACATTTTCTGCGGAAAAGAGGGACAAAGAAAGGGGGAAAAAAAAGACAAATAGAAAGGAAGAAAAGAGATTGAACAAAAGATAGGTGACGGTAAGAAAAAAAAATGTCTTGTCGTTAGAAAATTCATTCACCTGTAAGGGATCGATTGTTGCAATTATTTACGGTTCTCGAAAATTCACGGGTTCGCATTCGTACCGACTCGCATTCGATGTCTCGCCCGTGCTCCAGTCAAGTCAAGCGAACATGTAAAATTCCAAAGTTCTTGTCATTCGTCCTTTGCTTCTCTAACGACTCGTAAATTTCCACAGAACGAGCATTCGGTTTCTGATAAAGTACTTTTTAGAAATGGCACCGTTTCCTGCCAGAATGATTATACATTATTATTACACCGTTAAACTTAAAGTAAGAGTTGGTCGTATGGAAATGGGTCAAAGGATCGGAGTCGAAGGTTAACTTTCAAACTTTCCATTGGACCCACTTATCTTTGATCTTCATTGAAAAGCATTCGACTTCAAGTAGCAATATTGAAACAGAGCAAATGACACGTATTATAAACTATGCGAATCTCGTGATATTCTCAAGAACAGAAATTGTTGCAACGATTCTTCCTCTCATTACGATTCCAAGGCAATCTTTGTATACCGAGCAAGATAGATAATACTGAGAAGGTTGAAGAGAAATTCAGCGAGGATAACGACGTTGCATCGTTTCCGGTAAGGTAGAAGCTTTGTTCGACGTGGTGGAAGCGAATACCGCTCATCAGGGACCATCAGTTGGTCCCATGGTACCAGTTCCTCTTTTTCTCCATTTCCTTCTCACCTTCCTCTGTATATCGAGAGAAAGAAGTTGTTCCTCTGGATATTGTCTGAAACGATGGTACTTGCGACGCCATTAATACCAACGGCTCGTTTCTATGCCACACTCACTCCGCAAGCAATTACACTGAAAATTGTATTTTTCCTTAGGTACACTCGTACCAACGGTTGTTTGAAAAATTTTCAAGAATCATACCAAACCAGCTTTTTTTTTTTATCTTCTTCCCTTAAAATATTATCCCCCATCCAGTGTCCGTACACTACATCAAAACGTACCTATCCAGCTAAACGATTTATACCGTAAGTACGAAATTTAATTAAAGCACAGTAATACCGAGTTTTACTAATCCGCGTGTTCTAGATGGAGCCACTAGGGTTTATAGATGGAAGAGTAGGTAGGTATTAGGTAGTAGCTCTCGCGAGTCTGTCTCGCGGGATCGTCATAGGGTCGTCGCGGATTCAGCACTGATTCAGAATTGTAGGGGTTGGCAGTAGGTAGGTGGGATTACTGCTAAAAGCGTACAAATCCTTACCGGAACGTTGAGGCTTGAGACGGGTAGGTATAGAGAAAAGCGGGCTGAGCTACGAGTTAGGTCCTCGGAAGCCACGAAACTTTGTTGAGGTCTGTGACGAAACTCCGTACCATGTTGTCTCCGATAACACGGATTTGTGAACTATTTGTCACTGGCAATAACCCTCCCTTTGCTTTACGTATTTCAGGAAGAATTTACAATACGTTATTTCCACTTAGTGATCAGAATTTTAGTTACCAAGCCAGTTACCAGTGGCTTAAGATAATTCACAAGAGATATACGTGTGATCTTTGACTAAATATTTTCAAGTCTACCAACTAACTCAACAAGCTAACTAACTAACTTATTCCCAGGAGAATGCCAGAACTTCTCGATACGTACGGCTGTAATGAGTAAATAACACTGTTCCTGTTGCAACAGACGTGCTTCGAGAATGTATACACATTGTTTAGTACGAAAGTTAAATCCTTCAATTTGAAATTTACGATTTCAGCAATGCCAATCGTGTGGAACTTATTTGCAAGGCTAAAATTCACTAAGTACTAGGATGAATTTTTCTTTAGTATTTATTTAACATCACTGATATATATGTTAATATACTTGTTATTTCAGCGATGCCTTTTTTTTTAAAGCTTGAAATCCGCTGAGATTATTGAATTTCGCATAAATTTTTTGTTCTGAAGTTTTTCACAATTTTCTCGAACCTTAGATGCAAATACTTTTTGCACTCTATGACATTTCCTATCGATCAATAGATATTCTTGAGAGCTACACATTGAAATATAGCGCGAAATGAAAATAAGAGATATGCAAAATATCCTTGTGGCCTATGGCCACGTTTGCTCCTCTCTCTCTCTATCTATCTCTTTCTGCCGGAAGAACCTTAGTCTCTCTGTCACTCGGAAAATAACCGACTCTTCTTGGTACTTTTCTACCGCCACTCCCATTTTCCTCATCCTCGTTCCCTGCGACACCCAACGTGGCCCCGGCTTCGTCTGATGAGAAAATGGAAAATACACCCGTTGTCTGCAGAGATGCTTTATGAAATTTAATAAATACGAAATGAATCTTCGCGTTGCTCTATCCAACAGGAGGAGCAAGAGAAGGTGAAAGAAAATAATATATATATATCTACAGGGTACATAGCCTCTGAGATAAGTGGGTAGTCATGAACAAAAAAAGAAAAGTATATGAATGTAAATACAATATTTCACGATTGTCACTACATTTTATTAGTCTCAGATTGTCAAACGCGTTACACGTCATTCTACGTGTTATTAGGCGTCTGTCGACCGTTTGAAAAATATTCGAAAAAGTTGAAAAATATCAGAGAGGCAATTACGAAATTCCAATGAATCTTCACGAAAGAGCGTTGCTTCTTTAATGTTTTTTTATTGAAGAGTTCAGACCCGGTAAGGTTGATTTACGGTTGATTTGATGTTCACGCTACTTGGAAAACTAATTAGCACTCAGAACTCCAAACGTCTTAACCTCTTCATCAAAGTATGAAAATAATTGTAAGGCAATTGCGAGAGAGAGAGAGAGAGAGAGAGGGTGAGAAAGGGAAAGTGAAAGTGAAAGAGGGAGAGTATAAAAAGGGAATCAAACAAAGAGAGATTTACTCAAGCATACACTATACCTATCATATCGTACATGAGTGACAGAGCGATTCCATAAGGTCTTTTTAAAAAAAAATCAACATCAGACTCTTTGAATAAATAATTCAAAATGAAGGTTAATAATGATAAGACAGTCTGACGATCAAACGCTTTTATCATGTTACAATTTACGATAATGTATTCGAATAGCGACTTACCGTCGTTGAAATAAAATACTCGTTACCCATGTGCATGCGAAATATGAGTGCAGCCGTACTCGGAATAATCGCAAATAGGTAAATCATCGACAGAGAGGCGTTAAGTTCTCTGAGTACAGAGGAGTTTATAATATAGGTAGTTGAACGTGAGACAGCACATACTATAGTTATGCAGAGAACGTATAGGTATGTGAGTCAAGGTATATAGACGTACGTCTGTCTATGTCTCCCGAGACGTAGGCTTCGCGGCAACGTTACTTAGCATGAGTGGCATTTTGACGTAACGCGCAGGAACTAGAAATGACGTAGATGAGATTGCTCGTTGTTGCCATACTCTCCACGTCGAGGACCACCTCAGAAATAAATTATAGGCTAAGGGTGTAGAAACTCTCATGGAAACATGAGACAGACGTATCATTCAAAAAGACTCGAAAATTTTGAAGATTTTTGATAGCGTAGAAAAAGTATCGTATACAATATTTTTTGCAAAATTATTAAATTCAAACAACTTTGATACTTGCCAACTCGTTCCGAATAATATCGTTTCCGAGCAATTGGTTTTTTTTTTTTTGCGTGGATGTAACACTGTAATTTTTTATGGAATCCAACGACTAATCATTATTGGCGTATCGTTTGCTGGTATCGAGTAATAAATTGCAAAAGCACAAGCTTCCGGGTGGCTATTCATGAATTCGAAAAAAATTGATATTTATTTGGAATCATAGGCAATCCCGTGAACCAATGTGCCAGTTTCAATTTTGTCCACGTGCAAATATGGCAATGTGCCGTTACGCGTTACCGCGAGGCCCGTACGTTTCGGAACAGATACACCCGGATATTTCCATTTCACAGTATAGCAGTAGCGACTGTCCAATGAAACATTTTCGTGCAAGAACAGTCATTCGATACCCAGTACGTACCACTTCGTGACTAGTACCGTGATTCTCATCCGTATCCCATCACTGTACCGTGTCTTGTATACATTGTGACCTGGCAAAAATTGCCGTCACTTTTGGAAGATTAACTCCTGTGTTTTCGGACGGAGCGTAGATGCCGCTCCGTACTTTCGTTTCCATCACGACAAAGCACTGCATGGGTCCAAATTAAATATTCTAATTTTCTTATTTTATATTATCATGTAATCTTACGACCGCATGGAGAGCGAGGAACCTTCAACGTCCAGGCACCGATGATCTGAACCTACGCCGAAAGAGAACCTGGAGAGTCTCCAATGACACCTGGTGACGTCCACCCCATATCGTACGTAATACCGACTAGCCGTATTAGAGGCACAAGCGTGGCATGCCAGGCCGTTACATGTTACCAGTACCCGCCAAAGGCCTTATGCGCTCTTTCCCTTCAAACGCCTCTCAATCTCCAGCAAAGACGGTAGCTGACGGAAGGATGAAAAGACGACCCTTCCGAGGAATCGACGACCATCTGCGATAGCGACAGAAACGACCCGGGAAGCCGTGACGGCTGCAATGAGTAGAGGACGACACGCCTTCGCCTCCCCGATAATCAAAGCGACAAGGAGGATGTCCTCCCGAGGATGTTACCGGAAGGCCAGTCTACTTGCTGCCAAATAATTATGATCCTGGGAAAATTCGTTACCGTCGAGAACTGGCCCTGTAGAAAGGGAAACGCGCACCACGACAGAGTAACCACGTATTCATCATAGGGCTTAACCAATGAATCTCGTTGGGGATAATCGCGATCGTCATTAGAAATATTTGTCGCACAGTATCGAATTTTAAGTAAGATTATTTCTTCAGTATCGCTTTATTGAATCGTAATGGGACTCCTAGCAATATTTAAATTACGACGTGCGTAGAAGTTCGGCAGAGAGCCCAGCGTACTAGTCTATTGTCTATCTTTTTCGTAATGATCAATCTCTATTATATCGTATGTTCCTTGTGATATGCCATTGCGAAGTGCTCTATATCGGGAGTGACATTTTATAATCTTCGTGTCCGCGCTACCGTTCAACAACGAAGGCTACGTCATTGCCTCGCGACTGTAAGGGCTATCGTAGTATTGTTATTGCGAATAACCGAATTTATCATTTTGCATTTTCTGTCTGTTTGATAAAAATTTTATTTTACGGCTCTTCGTACCCGAAGAAGGACATTTATTTCAATCAATCGTCAATTCATTCGAACAATCACGGACTTGGATGTTGTTAAAAAAAAAGACATTCACTTTTATTTTCATTAAATTCCTCGACTTTCGTTTCAAGTGGACTACAAAAATGTATTTCCTCAAAAAACTTAAATTGGATTTTAAAAGTCAATCGAAAATATTGAGAGCCCCTGAATCGTTCAGGGAGTTTATTACTACACTGAGACGACACGAAGCTCCGGCTGGCACAAGCCACTTCGACGGAAAGCAGTTGGGCTTGGCACGACAGCCTCCTTTGGCCTAGGCTTTATTACTGCATGAAATCGGTACTAACCGTTCGATCGGTGTCTTTTCACATTTTCATTATTTTCTATTGGTGTCTTCGTGTCACAGGCTCTTCCTTTCTTATCGCGCGAGTCACCCTTATACGACCCTTTCTTACGTAGCATCCGTGCCATCGAACTTATCAGCGACTCGGTCAGCTCCGTGACCTTAGCTGAGATCACTAAAGGAACGTCGTTCTCGATACGTCAACCGGAAGAATTGCTGGGCCAATTCTTCGAGATCTTGTTTCCGTCAGAGAGACGAAAGCAGATGAAAAATCTTTTAAACTATACTTAGTCAAACTTCTTTCACGTTTACAGTATATTGTTATAGAAAATTTACAGGCTAAAACGTACCAACTGAAATTGATTAATACATTCGTTTTTTAATGTAAACCCAATTTCTATCGATAACTTTAAGAATTTATCTATATATAATATTGATCTGCCGTGCAATACGTACAATCTCAATGATGCTCCAAGTGCAGTCATTACGTCATTAGATACCCGCAATATTTTCTATATCCATACAGCGAGTAAAAATAAATCAAATAAAAGATGCAAAGTACATTAAACTCTGATCGAAACGAGATGGCAAACAATTTTTTGCAAATAACCTCGCGAGATGAGTTCTTGTGTACCGACTATACTTGCAATATTTCCCTGTAAAACTGTGCGATGACCGCTCGTCGAATTTGCATGTTGTTTACCGGAGAACCTGCAGTACGAGCAAACGAACGAGCCCGTAAAACAAAAAATCAACACCGACAGTTTTCCAGCTCGCGATGACGATTTTACCCGAAAAAGTATATTACGAGTGCGTCGCCATGAAACGAATAATAGCACAACGTGGCCTTCATTTTCTCTCATTTGCTATTCCTTGCAAAGAGACGCGTATTTTTTTCTCTGCCTTGTATTCTCCCCACTTTTCTTTTTAATCTCCATTGCTTTTCAATGTTTCACAAACTCTGCTTGTTATACATCGACTACGAATGTTCGTTAGACATTTTTCTATGTAATTCTTTTTGCAGACTGCAGCGCGTCCAAAATCCCCAACACAACTGACCTCTTCCATATCAGTGAACCGAAAGCTTTCTAACTGCATGACTCCCGCACGAATATCAAGTTTTAATTAAATTACGTTTAATATATGCGCGAGAAAGCTCTAGGGGGCACTTATAATACGAAGTAAGAAAAGTTCGTAGAATTCCAATGAAGAATAAGAGGAGATATAAGGTATATCCTCGAGAATGTATCGCGCAGTGGTACTTTTCTCAGAATTATGTACTACGTCTTTCTTTCACAAGCAACGTAAGACGCAAGATGATCGTTCTCGGTTTATACGCTACGAGGTATCCACATTTTATTTCGCTCGTTTTTCAAACGTCTTTTTTCTCTATGCAAGTAATATCCGCAGTCAGATATTCCACGCGGCTCAAAAACTGTACGGCATTCAAAACACGTCCGTGAAATTTCCCCAAAAAAAATATAGAAATGGTTCGCCAGTAAAAATTAAAAAAAAAAAACTTCATTAATGAATTTCACCGTTGGAACAGGAACGCGTATTTACCCTTACGTACAATATATACACACTACTGTAGAGACTGACTTAACGAAACGCCGTGATCGACGCATGACGTTCGTGTCTGTCACGGCCTTCATTTTCTGGACAGCATATCACTTTTCATACACGTCATTATTGGACAGACTTTTATTTCACTTGGACGCTGGATTAATTCTCGTTTATACTTTATACGAATGTGTCGAATAAGAATGAAAATCCTAAATCTATTCCTATGACGTAATAAACGAAACTACACGTGAAAAAGACTCTTCCTGATACCACCTCGTGATACATGATTTTCAGGCATAGAAAAGACGTGACGTGCTTATCGTGAAGTTCTACATAAGTACCTATGTAAATATATATACATAGAACCATGTACGAGAAGATTTGCCATGTTGTAAAAGTGACTACGCGACGTAAGACAAACGTTGCACTTTCGTTAAAAAGTCGTACAGTGATAACGAAGGAAATTTGCTAATTTTAAATGTCCATAAAGTTAAGGTATTCATCACGTAATGTAGAATTGTATATCATATATTACACACTCGATCAATTCGAAACCCGCTGGGATCTAAGCTATTTGAATTCGACTATAAACTTCCCAGCTGGTCTACAGTACATGCAATGAAGAAATTGGCTAGTAGCTCGGGTTCGACTTTTATGAGTTTACTATTGGTTGATCGATCCCAGCTAAGGAAATGTGGCAATTCTATACGAGTACTCTGGGGTGCTTGCCGACAGTCATGTAAAGTAATGAAAACAAGGCTGTTGCCCAAAGTAATTGCGTGGCTCGATTTTCCGATCCTTCTTCTACGATACCTCAAAGATGCGAAACGGTAAAGAACTTTTTTTTTTATTCCATTTTTCTCAATCTTCTCCCTTTCTTCTTCTTCTTCTAAATCTTATATCCTTCTTAAAATTTGAAAGTTCGATATACGCGTCCATGAATTTAAAATACAACCATATAACTGTAACGTCGCTTTTATTTTATCAAAGAGCCTAAATAATGGCACCTGGTCAAACATATCTATTGGACTTTATAAGTTACGAAATATACACGTCGCTATGTCACATTGTATTTCATGGAAACTAAAGAGGACGATCTTTTTGGAGTAGCTGTTAGGAGTGCGAGTAGAGTTGTGTACCTTCTTCTATATTTGTCTGAGCGATTATCACGGGTACTAAAGTAAAACTACAAAATGCACCTTTAAATATTGCTGTTTGACATTATTTCATCAGAGACTTATTTCCATGAGGAGCTTTGAGGCAAAAGCCTTTCTTTACGCTTTAATCGATTCTGTAAGACTTCTTTACTTTCGGAAAGATATCGAACCTGTTCATCTTTATGCACCTGCACTCCTGGTACACACGGAATTCATTGGAAGTATACTGTACACTGTATTTTTCAATTTATACCTCTATAGTTTTTAAAATTTATGAGGGTTCGTTCGTGGCATCGTAATACTTCATTCGCTAAACCATGCTAATGCGCATGCACAGTGCATTCTGAGATAGATGCATAAATTTTCATTTCTTGTAGCTTGATTTATGCTAATTAATGCTATGATAACTATAACGGCATATATATCGTATATATAAATATATATATTTTCTAAGAACGCGAAATCATGAACAACAAGACGTCACCTTCGGCCGTTCATCCCCGCTCATGCATCCACTAGCCACAGCTGGACATAAGCCAGCTTTTGTTTTACCAGTACCGACTAACCGGTATGTCTTGGGAGACGTGGGGGGAACCTCCTCGTCACCACCAAGAACGGGACAAACACACGAAATGGAACCCGGCGATTTTTAAGGGCGCGTAAAACTAACAAACGCAACTGGCCGCATGAACGAGCAGTTCAAAAATTCCGTCGGCAATATCTCTGGCAAATTTTCTCTAGTGGCGGTTTATTCTCATCATTTTTTGCATTCCATTTTTTTCTACTTCCGTTTGGTTGTTGACTCTCTCTTCGGCTTTTTTCGTTTTACTTCACTGCCATTTACTGCAGCTGCGTCGGAGATGTATCAGGCTTGACTTTTACGCGCGTAGTTGTATAACTGTATGTATGTATATATACGTGCACCATATGTAAATTAGATATATATATACACACATATATACGTATGTGGCGATATCACACGTCGGCGACAATGCTACTCAATTGTGAAATATAGGGATGGAAAAAAAAAAGTTAAATCCGGATATTCCAATTCCTAATGCACTTACATTCGCTTCCGCCACAGTCATCCGTTCCGTAAGCGCAAGTGCAGAGTAAATATAGATTCCATGAAATATGAAAAAACGACTACCGTTAGAAAAATGCCATAGAGTTTAACCGCGAGGAGTAAAATTTTGAAAAACGCTGAATCCGCTATATTTTTGCCCATTTCCCGGGAACCCTACAGCCTAACTCGAAGGTAGGGTCCGTAGATGAGGACTAGGATGAGGATGAGGATGAAGATGAGGAGGATGTAGGTGGGTGAGAAAGGATGAGCTCATATCAGAGTGGCTCCTCGAGTGTTACGTACACCACACTCCGTCAGTCATATCTCACATTATTAAAATCTAGAATCCCGGGCATTCGTGAATGCTCCAGAGATCGTAGAATCTTAGGATTGCCGACGTTTCAATTGAAGATTTTTGCCATCTCGAAAAATGCCAGAAATTAGAAAAAAAAAAGAAAAAGACCATAAATTCAACCAGCTAAGTTGGGCTGGTGCAATAGTGTTGTTTTGTAGACTTCATATAGCTGTACGTATAAAATTAAAAATTATGCAATTCAAAATATTCTATTAGTTTTCGAAACGTATGAGCTGCTTTTCTACGACATGACAAACCATACGAAAAATTGGTGACGCAAGCAGAAGCTCAAGTCTTACTTTTCTCAACGAGAATAGTTTCCTATATCTACCATGTAGGGTAGTACGTAGGTATACATATGTATTACAGTACCGTAGCCATTGAAGACTTAACGTGCCGTAAGAATGTAAGCTCGTCCTACAGCTCTTCCACGCCGGCAAGCAGTATCGGCCGTATTCAGCTGGTTTTGCTCGTGGCTCTACTACATCTTGGTACCATCTCAAGATCCAACTAGAGACATGTGCTGTTCACTACGATACCTAAGCCTTCCGTAAGGTAGTATCTATCTTATTGGCCGCCATCACGATATAAGACCGTTCCGACGTCGTGTCTTTCACGCCCAAATAAATATCGTTAACCAATTCCGTTCCCCGAGACAAAATCACAGCTAAGGAATATCTCAGTCCCATTTTTCCACCTGAAGCAAGTTCCCAGTTAGGGAAGTGATATCGTATTTGGTAAAAATAAGATGAGGGAAAAGAGTGGGACAGGTAAAACTTTAGGTTAGGTCTGGTAAAACCCGAAAAAGGGCACTACTCGAGTAAAAGTGCATCTTGAACGACGGTAAAAGTTTGGACAAACCGAAGAAGTTGGATTGATCCCCGTACGAATAGGATTGTGAGACCGTATATCCGAGATTGTTTAGCGTTCAAGAAGTATTTGCTCCATGGAGGATAAAACGAGAGAGTAGTCTTTGGCTTGGCATTGGAGATGGAGAATCCAGTGGGTTTTGATGTCGTTGAGGAGGAGAACGACGGCAATGGGGTTTGGGGCTAAGGCAAGCTAACATAACCTCGTTCCCGTATCGCAGCTCTTGAAATGGAGGTGGGCTGGCAGGAGCCGATCTTCAATTCCAGTTATTAGGTCCTAAAACCCCATGCCATAACCAGTCCTCGATCGAAATAGTATAGGAGACCTTCTTTGTCCTACTGCTTTTTTTTCTTCCTCTTCTTCTTCTTCCACTTTTCTTTTTTTTCTCTTCGCAGAAACTTTCTGTCACTCGACTATTTATTTTTCTCTTTGATCGTACATTCGCATATATTGCTACTGATTTTTTCTACATGAAATACACCATGGCGAAGGGGGATATACTCGTTTCTGTGGTTTTTTTTTTTTTAGATAAAGCCTTGCGTCGAATAACGTGTGATGAGACGATTTCGCGTGGAGCGTTTTTCTGGCAATGGCTTGGGTGATTACTTTCTTCCTTTCACGTGATGTTTCAACCAGTTCGAGTCCTTTGAACGATAGGAGAAGCACCTTAGGAGTATCGCAAAAGCACTGTGGTATTGTGAAATGAAGACTCTTGAAACGAGAATCGCTTTGTGGGAATCCTTATCGCGAACACGAAATCAACCACCCTGAATTCAAGATCAGATTCGATTTCGCTAATTGTGATACGTAAGAGTAACTGGTTTTGTGTTCTTCAGAAAATAACCTTCCATTAAGCTCATGGTCCATCGGACAATGAATGCCTCATTGCATAGTAAAATATCACATTTTAGTACAGCATTCTGTTACGTTGAAAACAACGCCAAAGGTTACAATATCAGGACTACCATAATAACGGAAGTGAACTGATGGTGTATTAAAGAAAAAAGTCAAGTTTTACAGAGAATCCAATAGTGACTGTCACCACGGAGAGTACCTTTTAGAGAAGCAGTTAAAAGAAAGAACGAAAAGAAGAAACAGCAATCGAGTCGACGGTTCTCTTGGGCAATTTCCAATGGCGCGAGATATCCTGAGACGCAGCAAATGAAACCTTACGGAGTGAGCACTTCCGGTACAAGTGGATTGGTGTATCGCTTCGACTCGCACTGTTAGAGTCGAAAATAGCTTCCTTCAATTTGTTTTTGTCGTTTTGCTTATGTCATTTGGAACATACAATGTTCCAACAGTCTGCCCGGATGACATCCGGATCTGCCACTGAAGCTCCTCTTACAGCTACCATTGCACTTCCGCTTCCTCTTTTACTTCTCCACCTCCTTCCCAACTCTTCTCCACCTCCTTCTCAAGTAAATATAAAGCATTAGCTCACACAGGCACCCAGCCTTTACAGCTGCCTGTAGACTATTTGGAGAATACCAGAGAATTGCAACACGAGTTTCTATATGGCCATTTATCAACATAATACGTGTATAACGTGACTATATAATTCTTGAACAGGGCCGCTCGCGTCCACGTATAAACGCAAAACGCGAACCCACGCATATACTCCATTTAAATAATGTATTGTGTACGAAAGCCTAAGGGTGAGACCCGCCGTCATATATACGTATAATGTATTAGCAGGTGCGATGGTGTCCTGGGTATTATGCACGCGACATTCTATCCCGTTACATCACTGAGAATAATGCTACTCCTACGTGCAGCAGCCATGAGCCATGAGCTACCAAAGTGCCTGACTCGACGTTGCCAGCTCAGGAGCTAGTGCTGGGTATACGTATGCGGTTTTGTAGGCAGATGAGTAACTGGATATAATGTATACTTACCTCAGCGTACGTTCTACGAACACGCAACCAGTATAACAGAAGCTAGTTGATTTTGTCTGAGCGTCAAAACAATTTTCTTCTACGGTCGAGTGCGTATGGATGCAGCATGAGAATTATTGCACGTCGGTTCACTGGCTGGCTTACATAAATCCCTTGTATTTCAGTGTAATCGGATAACAACTTTTTTTTTTCCTAAAAATCAACTACAGTTTTTCAGCGATACGTCTGTGTGAATGCGCCATGCTTTTCAAAGCGATACCAATGATAGGGAGGATAACGTACGTTACTATCAGAAATGTATAAACGAAAATATGTAAATGCCAAATAGTATACCATATACATTCGTATAACCTCAATACTCGAATTGCATTGATCCTGTATATATTACGGCATACTTATCATTAGCTGAGACTCCACAAAAGGATCGGAGGTAACATGAATGAAAAGCTTTTCAACTATTTCATCATCCAAACCAAATCATTCATTATATACAGGATTATTGAGGAGTGTTGCATCGCGTAAAGGAGGTTCTGAAATGGAAATCAAATGGACAAGCTAACTTCAGTATGATGCGATATTCCTGAATAACGCTGTATATAAATACAGTAAAACCTTTTTTTATGCGGTGGATAGGGACCGCATAAAAGAAATCGTACAAAAAAATATTCGGAAATTTTATAAATATTTACATATAATAAACAACTTTGTACGATATACTACCTAAAATTTTTTTTATGCGGCGGACAGGGACCGCATAAAAAAAGTCGCACTTAGAAAATACATCAATTATTTACGAAATAAATTAGAAAATGCTTTCAAACAAATTAAATAAGTTAATTAGACCTGGAAAAAGTTTAAAAACATTTAATTTTTCATTGTACACATGGAGAGGTTTTCAAAATGCACATTAAATAATTCACTGCTACTTGTAATCCAAAACACGCATCTTCTTGTGACGAATTGGTTCAATATCGCTTTCGTCGCTTGAAGATACGATTTCAATTGATTTATTTCTTGGCACCATAAAGTCAGTGATCAGTTTTTGTGACGTCGGTCGATTGGTCAGTTGCTTGTACATGTCACGATAGCAAGACATGCAGGACCGCACAAAAACAGGTTTTACTGTATATGCTTAACTCCCTTTCATAATATGAACATTTTCGAATACAGAATGATATATCGAGGGATTAATTTTTTAAATATATCATATACATATCTCCCCCATCGCTCTCCAGTACCTTCCTTCGTACCTCATGGAGTTTTTGCTTATACTTATTAACCGTCACCGAGTCGTCACCCTGTGTAGAGGTTACGCTCTCGACTAGTTCGACCCGATGATGTTGAAGCTCTCGAAAAGATTCAGGTTAAGATAGAGGAGAGTCGGCGTGTTCGAATCTGCCGTGAGGAGAAAGACCCGAGGGACTGGGTAGCCCGGCAAAGGAGAACACCCGACGAGGCGTCTCCGCGGATCGGCAGAAGCCCGGGTGCAATACCGGCGCCCCAAAGAGTAAGGGCACAGGGCTGGAGAACGGTCGGAGGAAAAGGGTTATGGTTACGGGCAGGGGAGGTACGCCGAGGCCCGGGTTAAGTTTGGTAGTGCCCTGTTTTCGCCCTGTGTCCAGGGGAAGCGACCGCGGAGGACCTCCGAGATTGTTGCGCTACCGATTTGGTTAAAGGATGTTCTCGCTATGATTGAAGGGTCGCCACGGGTGAGTGCGCTGTAGTTATCGGATAAAGGATCTTGACCAATAAAAGTGATTTGTTCCCGAAATTGGCTGTTGTCAAGTCAGTTTGACTTGGGATACCGGCGAGGTATCTTGGGCCGGCTCGCGCTCCCGTGTTTAGAGTTCTTCTACCCGTGTTTGCCTAGATAGCACGTTAGGCTCCGGCTCGGGTGTATAGTTCGCGTTATCATGTCGTGCTCCCGCGTTGGGTTCTCGCAAAATAAAAAATATCGAAAATGGTTTTTCGCGTGTTCTCGGGGTGCATCCTGGTGCCGTAGTGACCCGTCACCCAAGGAAGGACCCTAGGATGGAGCTCACCGTTCCCGCGAATAGCTGTACCTGCTCCGGTGAGTCGTACCGATTTTATTAATTGGTGCTGGGATTTCGAATAGCCCGATAGCCATAAGCGTCAGGTTTTCTGTTTCGCTCCCGATCATATATTCTGGACTCCCGTTTCTTTATTTGGTCTGTTCGCGTTCCCGTCAAAGTAGTTCTCGCTAGATTACACTATTTGCCGGTCCCTTATTCCGACCCTCTATACCGCAACCTGCAGCCTGAGCGGCCGTGCACTTCCGCAACCGTTCGCTCTCGCTCATGCATCCAGTTGCGTTTATCAATTTTACACGCCTCCAAAAATCGACGGGTTTTATTTTCTTGGCCTTGTGCTGCTTTGGTGGAGACGAGGGCGACCCCCCCCCCCCCTCCCGTCTCCCGGGACATACCGGTTCATCGGCACCGGTGAAATAAAAGCTGGCTGGCGCCCAGCCGTGGCTTGCGGATGCATTAGCGGGGGTGGATGGCCGAAGGTGACGTTTTACCGTTATCGTTCTCGCGTGGTCAGGAAATACGTCACAATATATATATATTTAAATATGCACACACATATATATTGTAACCAATACATCGATTATCATTTATATCGTGGCAAAAGTAAAGTCCCGCTAGTCCGAATAGCCTTAAACACCGTACCGTAAATGAATTCACTGTAAAATTTGCGCTTTTCTTTTCTTACTTCTCCGAGATAGATACGTTGTTTGTCATAGGGACACGTTAACTTATTTTTCTCCATAATGAACGTAGATGTTTAATGCAGAAAAATCGTGTAACTGATATAACTTCGGATGTCCGGTTTGGGATATCCAGAAGAGAATTCTGGATAGAGTTACTCTGGCGGACAATGTATAATGCAAACAAAGGAAAATAGCGAGCTCGAGCCGTCTTACCACATTTTGAATATTGATATTCTAGAAGCATCTAACAAGTAAATAGGTAGGTAAGTATACCTAGATGGGGTATCTAACTCTATGTGGTTATCAGTCATAAAAGAAAATTCCTAAAGTTTTTCCTCACCACGGATGCTCACGAGTAGGACTTCGTAAAAGTGGTACGCGAAGGAAATTCCAACGTTCCCTTAACTTCCTTGTCCATTTTTATTCTCATTCTCTCTCTCTCTCTCTCTCTCCCATTCTCCGAACGTGCACATACAATAGTATTTCGATATGTAAATTTTCAGAGTA
>JARPRG010000515.1:109168-121147 GCA_031001745.1 Hartigia nigra
ATAATTGAAGCGAGCTAGAATAGTGCTTGTAGATGCGGATACACACTTGGGAGAGAGAGAGAGAGAGAGAGAGAGAGTGTGTAATTTATCCTAATATGTGATCTCTTGTATATAGTCACTCCGTATTTCCTCCTGTCACTCCATATGTAAACACGTAACGCTCCCTCTGCAATAAGCAGACTCTATATGCTTTGCTGCTTAATGTTGTAAATAGTGTGACGTAACAGTGACGCCTCCCCGATTCCTGCTTCGATTGCAAATAATATTCCAATACGTTTGATCTTGTCAACGGCAAGTTAATAACAAAGTAATTAATTTCGTGATTAATACGGGACCGATATTCGTATTGCATTCTGTGGTGTCTGGAAAAAGTAAACTAGCCGTAACATGAGTTCACTGTGAGTCTCTCTGACCAACAAAACTTTCCGCAAGTTCAATTCGCTACGAGCAGCTGTTTTTCATCAAGCTACAGTGGCTACAATAAATTGAACGAGAACCGTACAACAAGTAATGTCTAACCCCTGCACGATGAAAGGATCGATCCTCGTTTATCGGTAAATGACTGAACTGGTTTGTCGAAATCGAATTAATACAAGAACAAAATCTAAGAATCAAAGTAAACTGTAGATTCCTAAAAGTCGCTAAAAATAATGTTATTGTCCATAATAGAAATTTGATGGTCGTCATCAAATTTTACTCGAAAACTGAGACTGTTCAGAAAGTACTTTTTTTTTGCTGTGTATCTTAAATCGAATTGAAATTTCTTATATTTCTTGTAATCCTTTTCCTTCGCACAAATACATTAAACTGACTTCAGAGGGTTCGACAGTGGAGGCTGAAGGACAAAAAAAAAACGAAAAGGAGTCAAGTTATAAAAATACGATAGCTCATAACGAGTTGCATTGAATTTCTATCGATGCGACCAACTTCCATGCGCCCACTAGAGTGAACTGGCATTGATAGATATACTATATACATATATAGTACGTAAATAGACACATTGACATTATACATAAAATACCAGTTTCCCCTATTTGTCAATTTATTGCTACTTATTGCGATACATATACATGTACATATATACTTTACGTATGTATATACAGAGAAATCCTAGAGGCGGTAGCTGCTGTTATTGAAAGGCATCATATAGCCTTGCGAACAAAATCCGATGCGCGCTGACACAGAGATCCCTTTCAAAAGTTCACAAAGAAGCTCGCTGGGAGACTTCCATAGGGAGTAAGAAAGGCGAGCGCCATTATCCGAAGAGGAACGCGTGTTTTCACAGAGGCGAAGGATACGAAGGAATGGTATGAGAATGTGAGGGAAGAACTTAGGAACCTTCCAAAAACCATAGATGCTTTAACGGGACCAGCTTATGCGCGTCGATTTTTCCTGCTCGATTAACATCCAAGTTGAGGAACGTCGGAACCCATTCATTTCCGTGCGTGTACTGGATCATCGACTTTAATCTAAAATCGATTCATTGGTCGACCTTAGTCCTTCCTAAACAATTCGACCTATTCAATCGTGCGTCAAATGTCTGCGACTTTCGACACTTTACCTAATACTGGTCTGAGTATACGTATTTGGCTACTTATAACCAGGGGGTATACCTGCTGGGAAGGCAGCAAAGGAATTGTCCGTTCGAAGGGACTGGGAAAGCGAGAGAATGTCGGAGAAACTTCAAACGATACGATCAAGACGTGCCCTTTCACGGGTAAGGTAGATACGTAGGGTTCGACACGCAGAAATTCCCCTTTACCAGTGTGTCTGAGGAATTCAATCAAATCGATCCCCAACTAAATTAAAGGGGCTACCGGAGGACCCGGACTCCTCAAAGTCTCCAAAATTGATGAGTTGGATGACCCTACTTAAGAGCTAGAGAGGTGCTACCTACCAATGGTATGTCTATATTAGAGCAAAGGGCAAAGCAGGCTTGTGGGAATGAGCGAAAATTTATGCGTCTTCGAGCACTTACCAAATGCAATGAAACTGGAAGACACTTTTTTTTTTATTTTTCTGATATCATACACTTCTCGCCATTATCTTGACTCCCATTTCACTTTTAAATCTTATTCCTGATACGGGTAATACAGCAGGCCTTTGACTCACTCAGCCACCTGTTATTAAGGATAATCGCAGGAGCCAAAGTCACTCTGTGAAATTCTTAGGAGAAAGGACATTTCCAAGTAGCATAAGTTCAACTGCAACATTGCGCAAGCATTATAAACAGAACAGTGTCACGGAATATTCCGCGAGCAATTGGGCTGCGCAATGGCACCGGCGGCTAATTCGAACTTCCCGCTAGGATGAAATTTCTGAAAAATACTTGCTACTCTACGCGAGTCAGACTTAACCTGTTAGAAAACTTTAGATGCTTCGATCGAGTGACACGAAACCTAGAAATTACAAGCTCGACTCCATTATCGTCCGTCTGATTCTCAAAGTCCAAACTGACAATAAAACAAAGCCATCTATATAAAATAAACTGAACTGCTGCACGAAAGCCAAAGGTATTGCCACTCCGACTTCGAATAATCTCGAATAAAAGTATTTAGTCTGACGTTAATACGTAATGCCTTCGGAAGTGAAAAATATATTTCTCAAGTCTAGTCCTATTTGCTCCACTGTGGCTGTTCCATAAACAATCGCATACATGTCATTTTAAAAAGTCCAGTTCAGTAACATCTGTCCTACATCCTACGCACGATAGTTACTTTAAATCTCTGGGTGATTCAAGACGACAACTCCCAATGCTCAAACTAACCTCGTAACACCCCTGTGTGAACGTATCAAACACCATTACCAAACGAAAAATGTTCCCTCGGAAAAATGGAAGTAAAAGTCTCTTCGTCAAGACTTTTCGTTTTGAAATAGGACCTCAAAAAAAAAAGTTAACGAAAAAGATCGCACGTAAGAGAAGAGTGAGACTTTCTGGATAATATATCGAACACAGTATCCGTCGACGGGTCATCCGCTCTCGTTAAACTTGGTGGTTAGAGAGTGCGACCCTTGCAATAATATCGTGTTAAGGTTATCGGCGTTAACGGGGTCGAGAGTCGCAGTCATCCGTTAAAGCCGGGTCCGCACGCTAGCGAGAAACTCTCCTTCCCGCCCTCCGCCCTGCCGCTACTCCTGCGTACGTGACTACTATAACCAGGGATTGTCTATGGAGGTTGGTTCACTGCTCGGTGTACCACACCTCCGACATAGTCTGGACTCCGCGCTGCTGTTCTTTTCAAGGCGCCGCTTGGAAAGTACACTGGCAGTAATGGTCTACTAAATCACATTATATTGTTTCTTGGGAAAGAGAAGGAGGCGTGGCTTCGAAGAAGTATCGTGAGAAGCGACAACCTGCGCTCAGACAATGCTGGCACGCGTGTACCAACTAACTTTGTCAGTTGGCGACGTGGAACAAGTGTCGCGCTGTGTCAGCCAGTACTAATGGACTCTATTACCTTTTATTCTTAGTGCATCGAAACCAAGCGCTAAATACGCTTGATGTTAAAGTCCGCTCGGTATAGAGGTACAATAGCGTTTGTACCGGTATAATCGTGACCTTTGTACGGTAATAAAGGGAGTATCAAAATATAGGTAAAGCATCAGAAAGAGATTCATAATGTAATCACGAAACGATTCTACGATGGTTGTAACGTTGGCACTCTTTATAAGATTATACAATCGTATATGAGAGTGTTATAAAGTAGCAAACCTTACACCACCCCGGTTGTGTTTAATCACATGCCTGGATCATGACTCTCGTGTGAGTGGAATGCGAGAGAAGAGGAGGTCAGGAAAGAAAAATAAAGAAGCGAAAAAGGCAAGAAAAGCAATCGACTCGCAACACCTATTCGTAAACGTTTACTCCCCGGCGACGCTAGGTAGGTACTCGTTATACAGCTTTGTCAACAGTTGCGGCGGGAGTGTGTACTCCCTCAGAGTGGAGGAAAGATTACGAGGGTAGTGAAACGCATGGTGGGATGCCCGAGGGTGAGCCGGTAAGGGTAGTAGGAGCAAGGGGTGATTTTCTTTGAGAGAGGAGTGGGATGAAACCACGAAGAGAGAGTGAGAGAGAGAGAGAGAGAGAGAGACAGAGAGAGGCTGTGTGAGAAAAAAGAATGAGAGGAACGACAAGGTAAGACAGGGACTGCTACTGTAGGGGCAGAGCCAAAGGATGAGAAGACTAAAGGAGGGTGGTTGGAAGGAAATTGTGTAACGTCAAGAGAGAAAGGCAGAAAGAGAACAAGATGGAAAGATCCAAAGACAATGGGAAGCGAAGGGATGAAGAAAAAAGTACCATTTTAGGTCTTCCACAGCTTCGGTGAGATCTTCAAGCTCCCAAGATAGAACATGAAGCCTCGCTGGCACCTACGTACGTCTCTCATGGTCTCCTTGGAAATTGTAACGCTCGACCTACCCGGCTAGTAACTCGCTGCTCACATGCCTCTCCGACAATCCCATATTACGCCATTACGTTACGCCATGTTGTTTTCTGAGCTGATACTTCTGCGGTACTGTATACGAAGCACGAACATTTTTATACGCCTCACGTATAGTCACTACAGTAGAATCCATTTATAACGACATTTAAGGGACAGGGAAATTACGTCCATACTAAATGTACAGTGTCGTAATAACCGTACTCTAGTGTATATAGATGGATGTACACAATATATATATATACACAATATTACTTTGCCTCTAACAAAATGGAATTTACTTTAGGCAATTCGTGATTGTCAATCGACATGACGAATTAATCATTGACATAATTAGTGATAATGATGTATAAATTAATTTAGTATACTCATCATTAACGTGAACCTATTGGAAGATGGTTGGGTCTATTGCTATAGGTACGCCACTGGGTATAACCTATCCCTACTCTACGCGCGCACTTAACTCGAAGATCATGGCTTGGAATGTATTTGATCAATGCACTGAGCTTACGGAGTAGCTCAATGACGATATTGACCTGTGTTAGCTATGTCTCTGTTATTAGATCCGTGGCTATTGGTGTTCCAAGAGATTCCACCGTGGCGTCAGTGCGTTCCCTGCTGGCATAATTTATGCGAATAGCTGCGGAGACGTGTTCAGATGCCTATCATAGTGTATTAAACAGTCTGTTTGTAGTCTGCCTTAGGTCTGGACATAAAGCAGGACGACCGCACTATAATAGAACTGATATATGCCAACCACTTGTTTGCTGTTATTATTATTGACGATACGTCATCACGGTCTATAGCCATATCAGCATTGATTCGCTATAATTGCCCAATCTTGTTACAAATAATTGTACTGTCTCACTGCATAAAGTATTACAGTCAAAAGTCGGGCAAAGTCCTTGAAAATTACTGGATATAGTTTTACTATGGATTGATGCCGTGAAATCAGGCACCGATTACATGTATCTATGTACGTATGTGAATTTTTAATTTAAACGATTGTGTTGATTCATTCGAGGAAATGAAAAAGTACACGTTGCTTTGGAAATATCCGGAAGTTATACTGTGACCCAATTTCATTTTGCAAGGTACCAACATTTTCAATAAAATTGAAGTACGTATACGTAATCTCGTAAACAACACTTGAGATCGATATTGCCTTAGCGCTCTTATATATAAGTGTATGTATATATATATATATTATAGTATCTATATACAGTATGTATACTTGGCTCAAAGGTCGTACCTCGCGCTTCTAATTCATCAAGCATTCAAAAGCATTCGCATCACGAAACTTGAATAAGTATTGCGCGACAGAATCCAATAGTTCCAGGTGCAGAAATATTGGTAATCCTTATACATCGATAATTTCATATACCAAGCTTGTCGAGAAACCGCGGGAAGCTATCAAAGGTAGAAAAAAAAAAAACAATTATTCACGCACCCTCGAATCACTGTCTGAACTAGGACTAAAATTAATATGTATTACCAAAGTATCGATGAAAAAATATTAATAAATTTATAATGTTCGTAAAATCACATTTTCACTCTAGCATAATAACAATCATTTCGACCTGCAACCACTACGATTTATTCGGCAAAGCACGTAGTGTCGCAGTCGAGTCTGGCCTAGATATCGTCTGCACCACTGATATCCCAGTGTCGTAACATTTACTATTTCTATGATCTACAATACATACATTATTGAGCTGCCTTCGAACTGATTGGCATCAATTGTAGGTTATCGACGTTTTTCGCCAAAACGATGCTATAGATTGTCTGGAAATAATGTCTATCCCGAAGTTTCATAGAAATGGACGTGTTTGAACAACCAGGAGCTCTTCACATGTTACGCGAAAACAAAGGGCTGTATTGGGGTCCAACACTATAGAGAGACATGAACGTTATCAGGGGTTGTCTTAATACCGCGAACCTGTTGAAACGAACAAAGGAGCCCTGGCTGTCTAACGATGTGATGTATTTCACTGACCTAAGTCAACAAAAGCCATGCACGTGTCCCTACTCAAATATACATATACACCCACTACATATAACAGAGTCTACAGTCGTTATCACAAAATCAATTTTTATTTCCGACATCAAGTAGCCGAATTAAAGTAGATATTACGCAACGCGATCCCTCTATCGAATAGCATCGCACCCTCCTTTGATCCTCACGTCGAGATAACATTTAGAATTGTACTGGAATAGGGTGATCTTTAAAATCGTTAAGGATTATGGAAGTTGGAGCAAAGCCAATCGATTCCGAAGAAACTGTATCTCCATGGGTATCGGCCATTTTCTGCACGTGCCATACGAAGAATGGGTCTGTTGAGATTCGTTCGCCCCCTATTACAAGACGTGCCACCCTCCCACCCGGCTCTTCACTCGATGACGAGTCGTTACCTCCCTCCCAGCACCACCCAAAACGCACCAGAATTGAAGAGCATGATTTCAGGTCGCATCGACGCAAAGTTTCGCAATTATGGATAATATTAGCTTGTTCCAGCTGTACGATATTCTATTACGAGCCGCGGGTATATAGTCAAATTATATCCACGTGCATTCGCCGTACCGTCACACGTGATGTTCAGACGACGCAAATTACGTCATGTACGGTCGTACACGTGGTATCCATCCGTTCTAATGATTCGGTACAGCTACCAAGCCTAACTTAATTCAACAATCGTTTTACCTCCTGACGGTCTTCGCTATATAAACACAGGCTAGGTTAGTAGCTTCACAGCGTAAAGACTAATCAAATTTAATAACTCTTTTTAGAATGTTCTCGAGTCAATCTCATCTACCGTTTTACTCACGTCACTCACAATCGTATATAGCTTAAGTAAGTTTACACGTCTCGCGCAATGGCTGCGCCAGCGAATAACCTGGATTTATGTAGGGAACATGCCGATTCATCGAAACGACCCGATCATTGTACTATTCTCACTCGATAATGGTAGCCCAAGGAAACTTTTCACTATTCTCTATATACCTCTGGCGACACTTTGCCCAAACCATTCGAAGCTTGACGATTTCAGCGAGTCAGTCGGCTAAAGTCGCGTTTTCACGTAACGCTAAAACGTCAATGGGAAATCTAGTTGCCTGCTTATCGCTTGAGCCATCGAAATCTCTCGACGCATAGAGAATATGTCATGATCAACATTATCATTTAACCATTATTCCGCAATCCGGAATCGCATTGAACTACTTGTTTTTTCCAGACTTTCAAGTCGAATATAGTAGAATACGATACTACATGCTTATGTCATTTGATCATTGTTATGAATACATACAGGGTTATTCAGTAGAAAAGCACTACCTGAAGTAGTCCATCCATTTGATTTCTAAAATAAAACCACGTTCAGACGATGCGTTTCTACTGAATAATCATAATATATATATATATATATATATATATGTACTATATGCATATGCTGGAAGTCCACTCCTCGATAGATTATACAAGATACGTAATACGTTATTGGCTCTAACAGTTAACCATAACCTAACCAGACAAGATGAAGTCAAAGAAAATAATCCAAGAGAGTGGAACGTGCCTGACTGTCATATATGTATCTTTTAAATTTTTCTTCCTTTTACCAGGTCAAGTCTATGGGGATTAACGCGGGATATTTTTCGAATGATGGTATTAAGATCTCAGGCACAATGGACAGATCCGCATTTCAAACATGACCGCACACCTATTTCGCAACATTTAGCAGTGGCCAACGTTGCGAGACCGAACTCTGTCATGGATTTACCGATAATGTGGCATACCGTACAGACCGATATATATATATAGATATATGCTATCGAGCGACGGCTAGTAACTACAGATTAGTGTTATCAGAGCGTAACAACGCGAAACCATGGTTTACCTTGACACTGTCGAAATTCAAGGAAAAGCATCGTATTAGAGGAATCCTATTAAAATTCTCATTAACAATTCATTCGCAAGAGGGCACTCTACCCAGTCGATCCTTAGCATCCTCCTCGCCAACTCCATTATGTCCCCTAGGGACGGTCTACACGATTTTCCAAAAGTTTCGTCATCGTTCCAACGTCTTCGACTAAAGCTAATTTCCTCTTTGGTATAGCTGCCATCCCAAGTCCTGCAATGTAAAGTGCAGGGTAAGTGCATCGAGTGCAGTATCCCCCAACCTGCACCATACAAGCTTCCCAGTACTATACCGATCAATACCGAAACGAGGAGTCACATCGATATCCGGTATTTTCTAAAGACGAAAAAAAAAAAAAAAATCTTTTCAACCATTCACTCGATAACGTTATTCAGACTGCAAAGTGTATCTGCCTTTATGCAATTAACACATTAGCTCATCTATTCTATTCACTTTAAAGAAAATACACCAACGGGCACAGCACTCGCGATTGAGGTACGTGGAAAATCAACAGTAAAAATTGTGTATCGTCCCCAAGTGATAAAAGAAAAATCTACATAAAAAATAATGAATTGGACACGAATCCCTTGAGCGGTCAAAGGAAATTTTCAAAATTCCTTCGCGCTCGAGCTTAGGACTTGACGAAGTCGTCCAGACGTGGGAATGAATGTCCCAAGCGCTAACGATCAGAAACTCGAGGCACGTGATATAATAAGGAAGTCACCCTCTCACGAAAGTAGAGCTTTCGCGCAATCAGTGGCATATGACGCAACGTCGGATCCGCTGAACGCAGTTGGATGCCATCCAGGTATAGGTCTGAATGTTCACGTGAGTCAGAATCGCTCTTTACTCGTATACTCTAGACAGTAGGAAGGACCTTAGAGTCGCGAAAGATAACGAGCGAGAAAGTGGTGCTTGAAATTACAAAGACGAAACGTAAAGCTGCAGTAATTCCCAAAGGAATCAGATAAAAGTAAAGAGCGGATAAAGAATGTGAAATCCATTATAAAAACGCCTATACAACTGTCTCTATAGATAACTTATCACACGAATCATTCCCTCTCCCAAAAACATTACCGTGCTATCAAGACCCTCGGTATAGTTGATGAAAATAAGGAAACTGAAAGAAAAATGAATTTTGACCGTTTTAATTTTAATGTAATTATACATTGTGACGTTATAGTGTCCATGATTAATGCGATTGCGAAAAGATCAGCATCTCTTGGGTCTTGGGTATACCTGGGTCCATTGATTAGACAGGTATCAGATATAATAATTAAAATGTCATTCGTATAGCGAAGATCGTATCAACACTGTGTCGCATCTACAAAAATACATGTTCCAAGCCACAAGCATCGATATCACAGCTATACCGAACTGGTATCGCCATTCAACTGACAAGCGTGAGCTAACGAGGGTATCGAGTTAAGGTGTGAAACGATTATCGATCAATGGAGAACATCACTGGAAATTTGAAACGACGCTTACGCCAAGGGTATGCGTCCTGTATACCCTTTTTGTATATATATACGCAGATTCCAAGTTAGCAAATCCAATTGAACAGATTACTAATTAAGCTTAGCCCGAAAGCAAGATTGTACATGGTACACTTGGGGTAAGAGCTGTGGAACCTTCGTAATGGCATCGACGATGCCACTTGTGACTCATTGACTTGTTCTAAAACGATCGTTTAAGATTTCGTGGTCCGGTAGACTCATTGAGTTTAGAAAATATTCACAAGGCATTAATAATACTCCAATTAGCGTATGTGGTATTAGTTATAGTACCTCCCGTGTATTCATGGGCTGACGTAATCGAAGAGGAATTAATATTTCAAGATAGTAAAAATAACGTGGTATCGATCCAAACTCGTTTTTACATCGTACAACGTACGTGTACCGTGGCGTATATTATATCTATATTGAATTCGGTTTGGATATTCTGTTTAATATTTTTCATCAGCATCCAAGGGAAGTAGGATCATGAAATTTGAGAACCTCTAACGGGGTATTTCCCATTACCAATTTCATCCCTGTTTCTAGTTATTCCCTTCTCTTTACGTTACTCTGTATTATCTGCTTTTCTCTACCAACAGGTACAATTTACCGCTGATATCATCCGCTTTGGAGTGTCCTTGGTACAACTGGCATTTATAATGCTTATCCGCATGCATTGGATAAAGCAGATTCAATATTCTGATTGGTTCGCCAGAGCCATAGTAATGCTACACCCTGGCTAAATTTTAGGCGGTACCAGGTTCGACCAGGGTGCATTGACCATAGTGGTTGAATGGGGTGCCACCGCAGAAACGGACAATTAGAAATGACACGATAATGCACAAGGGATGTACGCATGATAGCGCAGGGTGATTCCCTTCCACTTTGAGAAAATCGAAGAAGATTCACAGTGGCTCATATACCGACCGACCCCCTACATACATTATTGGATAATTAATTAATTAGTCGATGCCTCGACGCGAGGTAATTTTGTCCTGGACAGAAACCAGAAACCTCAGAGCATTGGAGCGACTCCAAATTAGCTTATTAAATTAACACGTTCTCGCGAAACTTGGCAAAGCATTCTCCTGCCTTGCTAAAGAGGGGTATTTCCCATATATGCACAGACCCTACCGAGAAGTTGGGCAGATGATATTAATGCTTGATGTATTTAAATATATCTATATTGATGCTTCCATGTAAGTTGTTGCCAATATCTATGATATATTATCGCGAGGTATGGGAAGAGATGACGTGAAATGGGCTGAAGACTTGAGGTAATAAACCTTATGAAAAAGATGACGGTAGTGATAGTGAACGATTATTATAAACATTACAATTAACAGAAGACAAATGCAAAGAACCGGATTCAGCAGACCTGGGTGCGAAATACACGCAACGAAGCCCAACCCCCACGGAGACCATGGGTCTGTCTAAAGGATACCAAAGTAACAGCGAACTACAGTGACGCAAGGTCAAGAAGACCACCAGGGAGATTCCGACCATCGACATGTTTCAGTCGCGGATACAGAGCACTGAGAGACAAGAGTATAGGACTTTGACAAGCAACGGAAATTATGTAATGAGCTGCGTAAATTGTAAACTTCTGTCTTTGACTGAAAACATGAAAAAAGGAGCCAGAGTATAGAGAATTGCGACCATCCCTAGTCGCATCGACCCCAACGAAGACCGGGGCAGTAGCGATAGAGACCAAAGTCGGGAGATTCTCTAGAGATCATATATTACGCTTACAACCTTCATCACTCGCCACAACAAATCGAAGCTCGAAACAGTTCAGACGTAAAGAACCACGTTCGTCAACTAGAACGTTAACCCGTTAACCGTCGATCAACGGGCAGTGTTTTCAAAGAGAGGATGATTAGAATTGACCAGTTGACTGCAAGTGCATCCATACGCCAAGTGGAGTAACACGAACGAAGGCGGATTGACGTGACCGCTCCCCTATGGAGCGCAGTAAGGGAAGCCGACGTCAAGCCCGACGTATATATATATATGTATAGCCGCCGTCATAGAAATCTAAATCAGCCGAACAAACGTCGGACATAAATAAGTGGAAAACATTCGACGTCCATATTGGCGGGCTATTTGAATATTCAAAGCGGGATGTGGAATGCG
>JARPRG010000515.1:121247-163714 GCA_031001745.1 Hartigia nigra
TAAATAGCTATAGATAGTACACGGGAGACAAAAATAAATGGACAACGATAAAAAGGTTTTCCTGATAAGACAGAAAATCGAGTATGTAACGGTGAGATAGAAATGTCAAGAGCAGTAGAAAAATATAAGAGGGAATTTTGGGGTCGAGGCGAAGGGGTAAAACTGAAAAAGGGGTTTTTACGTTTTAAGTTTTAGAAATCGAAGATTCGCACTTTTTCGATGTGGGTCATTGTACAATAGATTACGCAAATAATGAAGAGGCATCAACACTCTGAAGCAGGAAGATCGGGCACATCAGTAACGATTAACTGTCTGTGCACACGATAGAGAATCCTGGATAATAGGATATCCGGACCAAAGCGGTCGAGATACGCGCTCAACGTGAAATGAGATTCTCGCCATTTCTCAATCCAGGCCAAACGGAATTTGCAACAGCAACTACTGCTGCTTCTTGTTTTCTTTACTTTCGTATTCTCTGAGCTCTTTTTAATTTTCTCATTCTCTCTTTCCGCCACTGGCATTCACCCTTCTTCGCCTCCTTCTCCTCTTCCTTCTTGATCTGTCTCTTTATATAGAAAGCGTTACGAGTTCCGCGTTACACATACTTTCTTTTTGCGGACATAAGCTCAGGACCGAAATCTTTCGTGACCAGTATCCAGCATCCTACTCAACCCTTCAGTCACAACCAATTATATCATTAGTGGTCGAATTTACGATCGAATCTTGTTAATCCCTCCTCGCAGGATTCGTCTTGATCGAAACGTCTACGCGGATACTGTACGATTAACGTGGGAATTGCTTAAGCTACGTAGTAATGACCTTATCCGAGAGTTATCAAGATTAGCCTTCGCAAGAAATCTTTCCGAATACTTTTTTTTTTAATTTGATACTACATTTTTTATATTTCGTCATAATTTTTTCTTGTGGATGGCTGGCTCGTATCAATAATGATGCTCGTAATATCTGCATATAAGTTTTTATCAATAGAATATAAAAATCAATGAAAATAGTAACGCGTAGAGAATAGATTACGTGGAGATTCTGTATATTTGCAAATGACGCGATCAGCCAGAAGATCATGGAGTCGAGGTTAGCGTGACATTTGCTGACGAAGGCCAGGCCTTTCTGACGGACGGGAAAGGGACAGACAAAGCGAGGCATAAAATGGGATTGAAGGGATTGTGAAAGGTGAGCTAAACTCGTGACTGACAAACGAGCCTGCAACGATAATAGATAGGATTATCAAGGACCCAAGATGTCGTGGAGGAGTAAGACTAGCGCCAAGGAGTAAACCTACGGAGGAGCTGTTCATTGGCATTTTGCATTTGACACCATGGGTCCCAGCAAGAGGTATGTACCGACGTCGACGCGTCTTAATTCACGAGGACTGCGACGACGGAGGTTGTTATCAGGCTACAAATCACCCCTAGTCTACACCAATGGTCCCTGTGCCACCCTACGGCTACTACCAACCTAACACGAAAACGCCTTTGCTACCTCCGAGCTCCTGTGCTTCTCGAGGGTCAAAATATCCCCTAGGAGTAAACCCAAACAGCCTAACTCTAAACACGGGGATAGGTGCCGAACTACAAATCATTAGGGTTGGCAATTGGGGTGAGCATGGCTTTGGAAGTAGCGGCGATGCCTGACTGTGCTGTATGCTGTCACGACGCTGCCTTGCAGTGCTGGCTATGGGCTTTTGCTTTGCTCTCACTCGCTACCCAGAAGTATTCTAACGTTAATTACATAAGTGTAAAGGAACGTGTCAAAGTAGACTGAACTTAGAACCAACAACCCCGAGATCCAAGGTTAGGTTGTTAGCTGGCAAATTTTCGAGTTAAGAGCAACCGTGAAAGGACTTAAAATTTATAATGGCAATGTCGAATCTGTTACGAATCCATTTCTGTACCTAGCATCTAATTATTATGCCGAAAAAGTTCATGGATAAGATTCACGAAAAGTACATTTTTGTATCACAGACTTCACCTTACGTTCTCCTAATTTCATCCCTTATTAGTCTGTTATTAAAATATACCAGTTCGATGTACGCATAAGATTCCTCGATATGTTTGATATTGACTTACTTCACACAGGACCTCATTTTCTCTAGTATATCTCCCACGGAAGTAACTTCCTCGTTTCACGTCGTTGCTGGAGATTCCTGATTCTCTAATTCGATTACCGGCCATTACGCGAAGAGGAGACGCTCCCCGAAACTTTTCCATTTCATTACGTCCTCGTTTCTTCTTCTTTTTTTTTTTCATTCCCATTAACTTTATTACTTTGTCCACTCTCTCCTCGCTGTTGCATCCGCGCAGAGTTGCGGCTGCGAAGTGCTTGGCTAACTTCGCGAGTATCCATCTGCCGTCTCATTCGAACGCGTCCATTTCTCTATATTCCCTCGCACTTCGCCTATTCTCCACTTATTTAGCGTCACGAAAACGGAGATAATTAATTAAAGCGAGAAACAAATAAATTAAACACGTTTATGAAAAAAAACAGTATTTTAAGATCTTCGACCACACTGCAAATCCAACTGTGTTACTCCCCATTCTTTCTATGATAGATACTTTTTACATGAAACGTGCTATTATCTTCATGCGTTTAAACGTAAAAGCAACGCACTTTTAAACGCGTAAAAAGTGATTTACCATAGAAAGATTAGGGAATAAAACACTTGGATTTGCAGTGTAAGGATGGATTCCAGCAGATCCTCCCGCAGCCATTAAACGTCAATAGAGACCATCGTAAACAATATGAGCGAGTAAGGTGGACGTACAGCTTCAGCATCTGAGTAATTTTCGAGGCCAACTCTAAAGCTTTTAAAATATTCAAAGCCACGTGCGACAGTGCCGATGAATTCAAGCATATCAAATATGCAAGCATATTAAATATTCAAGCAGGACGCGACCACTAGAAAAGACCTAGACAAGCCGTGTGCAGTATAGCAGCAGTATCTATACCAAATCATATATACTGCAACGCAAATTTCGCGAGCGACCTCAGTCACTTCGCATAACCGTGACCCATTGGCAAAATATGCGGTTTTAGGGGAACGACGTGACTGTACGTTAGCCCCTTGAACCCCTCCCGAGCCTACGATTGACCCGACTTATTGCCGGACAGTGCCAACTGTTACAGAGTGGGGGGAGGTTCTGGCGAGAGAAGGAACAAACGGTATGATCTGAGGATGTGAGAGAGTAAGAAAGAAAGTAGATACGTGCACGTCAAATTAAATGACAGATACTCTATTAATTAATTAAAAACATTAAAAGAGGGAGCGCCGTTCCGAATCTCTAGATGGTGTCACTCCATCCGATGGCGACGGATGCGAATACAATTATTTAGTGTAACGCAGAGTCCTCGCCACGGCAGGACCTCTATAGGCGTTGATCCCGGCAGGATCGCTGAAAACAAACTTAACGTAACAGAGAAACAAAGAAAAGGACAATTATTATATGGCGGGGCCGGAGGAGACTCGCTGCCAGGTCTCTGTATTTCCTTGTAACGCGGGAACGGTTTTTCACTGGGTTACAATATATACATATATATATATATATATAAAACGTGAAAACTACTCTTGAGAAACATCGGGAGTAACGAGAGCGACAGAGATAAAGAAAACAAGATGACCGTAACTCAAACAATTCATAGTGCTCTGCTCCTGAGTAGATCTTCTCTGAATAAAATGACTATTAAGATGACATCATTAATCACGTAAATGAGCACCATCCCGAAGTAAGAAAGGTCCGTGGCAATATCAAGCAGCCACAAGAGTAATAACCTTAACGAACCCGATATTCCCAAGTAATTAGAAAAATTTTTCCACGGTTCCCATAACCATGAGCATAACCATTAGAATCTGTTACGCTCATCCCGACTCCATTGGCTCTCTCGACTGACTGGAAGCACCGATTTCACGCCGATTGTTACTGCTAAAACGTTCGCTGCCCTTAATTCGGATAAAATTTTACGAAGCACCCCGAGCTTGTTAGGTCGCGAATTTTTATCGTTGTACCGCGAGAATCTTGGCTCTTAACAGAATCGATTGTAAAATTCAATCGAATTACACTCGCTAAGGGATACGCGGGTTGTTCGCGAGGTAAAACGGAAAAAGCTTATACTGCTCTCCTTAACGGCTAACGACCCTTACCTTGTAGAACATTTCTCTGTATGATACTATAGTCATATTGCTAACGCTTCCTGACATTTAGTGCACAGTGTGAACGCGCGTTAATGCATATAGGACAGCCGTGGCTTATACGGTATTCAAAGTAATGCATATTGTTATGGGAAAAGGAAATATCTTATGATCAACATTGTAAGTACGTAATAGGATGCTTAAGACGATGACTGATAATAATAATAATATTTTTAACGATTCTCCATGACTTGAATTACCATAGATAAGATTATAATACAATTTTTAATGCGCGTGTGAAAATGAAATATCTTAATGTGTAATCGATTTGACGGTATAGTCTGCACGTGTGACGGTGTACAGGTAAATTTACAGGTGCCTACAGAGACATGTGAAAATCCTACAGTTATTGGGAAAATCAGTGGGCATTTAATTGGCACTCTGGGCAATGACAATTTCACCACGTTAGCTGCGGTGACTGTTGGACGAGGAGACTATTTTTTTTTCTTTCTCAATGATTTCACGTGCCATAAAATCTGTCAGCCATTTATCGATGGACACTCGAGTGCAATTTGTCCTACCGGGCGTCTGTCGATAATTCGCAAACACTCACGAGCCGTTACCGAGGATCGATTGATCTGCACGGTAAAATATCATTTTGAACCTCGACGAACGTACGCAATTTTTTTTTTTTACGCGGCCAACTATTATTCATGCGGTGGTTTCGCTTAAAACGCAATTGACAGTAGCGAATGTCGACGTATTACATAGGTGGATCTGAGGGACAAAGTGTGCCGATGACAGTAACGAACGATGGTTGATTCGGGTTAGTAAAAAAAAAAGAAGAAATAATAATGATAAAAAAGTGCAAATAAATAAATGCATATAAAACGTCATCGAGCCATTGACGTAAGTTTTAAATGTTAATGAGAAAAAAAGATGAAGATCCCTAATGAATTGCAATTGGCACAAAGTTTCGTTTTTTTTTTTTCTTCGCGGAAAATTAGTCTCTCATGAAACTACGGGACACGGTTAGGTCGTTTTGATAATTTCGCGCGAATTCATTTTCATTCATATTCATTTAAGAGCCGCTCCGTAGCGACAGCATAGAGAAGTAGCGTTGCGTATGAAGCCAAGCGAAGTCGCGAAACACTCGTGTACATTTGAGAGGAGGAAAACTTAGTGCAAAAGCACCCAAGTTAATCTAAGGCTCCTACCGTTTCGTAGTAGGTAGGAAGGTAAAGCAGTACGTTCGTGGTAGGCGAATAGGTGGATAGATAGGCAGGCAGGAATGGGTTTCGAAGCCGCATAGCAAAACTACGAAAGCTGTAAGGGAAGACCGGGCCTAAATTAATATTTGTTGCGCTGTTATTCAAATTAGAAACCTAGCGCGCTCCCCTTTAGTGTTCGCGGAATTAAACAACTCGTGAAATCTGCAAGTTCCGAGAGTGCCATAACACATGGATCCAATTTGGACTTGTCGATTTATAATTTATATCCGATTAAGAAAATGGCACACGAAATCGATAGAGAGACCAGATGCAACCGACGAATTTAACGTGCTTTCCATCATTTCCGAATTTATACATAAAATATAGATACGTTTTGTATTATTCACAGAGACGCTCAGGAAGATTCCTAATGCTCTGTGTGACCTGGCTGTGTCAGTCTTTACCTATAGTGCTTGTTGCCACGAGCGTTAATACTGGTCATTTTATTTCTAAATTATAACGAAGGAAACACTTGTTGACCGTGCGAGATTTGATGCTGGTCGAAGATTACTCTAACGAGAGAGGATTTATGCGAGAGCCCTAGGCATTATATACCCTTTCTCTTGGGGAATGCGGCAAAGGGATATTATCAGGACAGTGAGGTAGCCACGGTGCACTTAAGCTAATTCAAATCAAGGTTTATGCACGATCAGGTTCGTCCCGGATTAGTTGGCATTTTGATTAATCCCTCTTAGCTAACTAACCGATTAATGCAACGATATTACATGAGATCTTTGATCTCAATATTTAGCCACTGATACGAAGAATACGTTTGATTAACGATCTCTGCATGGATATTAATACAGGGCATGTCAGTCATGTATAATAATTACGTCTTATCCACCTTATCGTATACACGATACGTCAAGAGCCAAGCACCGTTCTTTTAATTGCCATACAAATAGTCACAGACATCATTCGCACGTGGTCCAAAATACAAAACGTAATTTTCATATGCCTGCACCACGTTTCGTCTCGCGAAGTATGCTTTATTAATATAATTAGAGTTTTTCGTCACGATCCGATCTACCGAGAAATATGAAAGTCAAAGGTACTGAGTATGGATGCTGTGCGACAGATCAAGGGGAAAGAGTCTTGTTGAAGAAGTAGAAGGGAGAGTTGACAAGTGACAGGAGCAAAGGAGAGGACAAGTCCAGACAGCGAGTAAAGGGTAGAAGGGATGAAAAGAATATAGAGTAGAGACGTATCGAAGGGGGTAGGGCAAAAGAGGAGAAGGCCAGAAAGAGCGGGTAATAGTCCAGGGATAGAATTGTTTCAGAGACAAAAAACCGATTCTCCTGTGAGTGTTATCGGATGGGGTGGGTATTCGTGACGTCACCCCCCGTGGAAACGATTCTCGTGAAAGGTGCCAAGGGAACGTTTTCATGTGAAATCACGAATTCCCAGCGACTATCCTCCCTTGCCTTGTTCCCTCGTGATACTATCGCCTATAGCGCTCCTCGCGCGGCTCAAGACAAACTTACGTCAGTGTGCAGCTGTCCACTTCCGTTCTGGCTGTCAGGGATAGCTAGGCGCTTAAGAGTATCTTGTGCGCCATTGCAATTTCGCCACGGTGCAATTGCCAGGTATGGTAGTAGAGAATTAAAAAAAAGCCACTATAAATAAAAGGTACAGGGGGGGAGAGGAGGGGTAGGAGTGCCATAAAAGCAAGAAAAAGAAAGGGCTAGAAAAAGATGGAGGACGAGAATGAAAAGGATGTAAAAGTTTCATACGACCTGGCGCTTCTATTACTCCTATAGCTACGATGGAATTCAATCCGCTTCGTTACTCTACTTACACCTATAGTCCCCCCCCTTCTTCCTCCTCACCCCACAGTAATACGCGTTATACACGTTAGAAATTATCATAAACCGATGTACCCGAAGTTCGTCTCTTATATATATTATATATATAAAAAAAAGATATATATATATATATATATCTGGCAGCCATGCTTTATTTAACAGAGTATATGCATCCTCCAAAACCCATCGAACTCTTTCCCACCACTACGAATATTCGAGACATCGCGAAGTCTCGGATTCTCTGAGGAATATTGACTGGGAGCGCCTGGAAGGGTTGCAAGGAAGCAGGTTGCACCATCCGACGCGTCACGACTATCTACCCTTCGTGAAGCATCGATTTTGCAAAAGGAAGAGCTACCTTCTCCCAGACTCGCACTTTAGCTACCTTCACTTACCTTATCTTTGGTTACGTATAGAAAGTCGAAGTGCGCGCGCGGCCGCACCCGAGACGCCTTCGTTTCGACATAAGCACATTATGTTATATATATATTTGGGAAAAATATATCTGTCTACCTGCACGTATACGGTATGCATCTATAATGCTTTATATACTCTAGGTAGATTATAATATGATTTTGTGGTGAATTCTGAATTTTCCTTGTATTCTCCCCATGCATCCTTGTTCACGGAAAAGTGGGCTCCTGGCATTTCCGCGCCTGGCAAGACTAGGCAAATACAGGCTGGGGCATGGCGCGAGTCTCGAAATAGTTTGAAAATGTGCAAAATACTTTCGTGCTACTCGTGCCGACGATATTGCGTTTCGCTCAAGAGGTTCCTCGTACCCTCTGCCATATGAACGGGTATACGTCACATGTATACTCTATAAGAATATTTTTCGTGTCGCCAAACTTTTTTGTTCCCCGTCGCTCAATGCGTATCCACCATATCCATATTATGTTTGCTGTATAATTCATTCCTTGAACATACACGCTGACTCGTAGGAAGTCAAACAGTTGACAGTCCCGTTATATTCGGACAAGATAATGAAGCATTATCGAATTTTGTTTTAATTTTTTTTTTTTGTATTACTAAAAACTTATTCTCATTTTGAATACGAATACGAACGCTGGGTTCCATTGTGCGATATCTCATGGCTGCTAAAGGCAAGTACTACAGTAGAACGTTATACAGGCAGTCGAGTACGGTAGGTAAGGTAGATAACTGTAGCGAAAATGCAATAACGTATATCCACTTCACGTGCCAACGAGACTACGCGCTATAAATCAATCCTGCACTTGCACTTCATATTGAAGTAGACAAATAAATGCGATTACTTTTGCGGCAAAAAGGAAATTCACGTTTTGTAATTTTTGTATTAACGTACAGCTATATATTACTAACCTTAGCTACCCTTGAAGCTGCCACGACCTAACCTTAGTCCGTTAGTTATACAGACCATACATAATGCATATAGTAAAATAAGTCTGGGATGCACTTGGCTAATGCAAAGAGTTGAATGGTGCATCAAGACACTTATCAGCGAACATGTATACTATGGTACTATAAAAAGTATTTTCTACTATAATATGTATAAAGATCCCATCCACGTATGCCGTAGAAGTTCTTCTCTCAAATGCGCAATCTCATCTGCTTTACTCGTTGCACACAGTACAGGCAAGCCAATGCGATATATCTAGAATTGCGATCGCCCAACAGTGAGAATAAGGGAATACTTAGTGCGAAATATATATGAACTAGGACAAATTTAAATATGCAGGATTTCTTCGTGAACTATACTCCCTGACTTTATCTGTGAAAAATATATAATAGCGGTACCCGTACCTATGTTAATGGCATTGAAAAAAAAAAGTCTTACAACGTACGACTATTACATTATCGCCGTTACTATCCAAGGTACGAGGAGATTTAGCTCGTGCGCGATATCCGGCTGAAGTAAAATGAGATCTTAGAAGAGAAAAGAAGTTGTGACGGATAAAGACTCGTGAGGTTAACAAAAAATTTTTATGACAGCCGCAAGATTGGCTAACCCGTCTAAGTAATAAAAGAAGAAAGAGAGACACAGCGTGAGGGGGGAGGCAGAGAAAGGGGCGAGGGGAGAGAGAGAGAGAGAGAGCGACGTAAGATTAACCCTTTTTGAGTCTTTTGGAAAATAATTCAAAAAAGTGTAAGGGGTTTCGAGGGGTGAGCCAGATGACATCTGAAAACGAACTGAAACAAATTTCAGTTTGAAATTTAATATATTCCCGCGTAAAAGGACAAGGAATGACTTTAAAGCTGCGCGGCACTCTCGAGTTTGAAGCCCAGCGGTTTCAATTGAGTTTGCAAAAGTGTGAGTTCAATTCATATCTTTTCTGAATGCAGGCCAAAAGAAACTTTTCTATTTCTCTCTCTCTCTCTCTCTCTGTCTCTTTGGCCTTCTGCAGATATTCTTCCTGGCGATGGCGCTAGTTATCAGCCATGCGGATTAACTTAACTCAAGGGGCCAAAGGACTATGATAATTTTATCGTTTGTTTCATTTCTTCCTTATTCACGTTCGCCCTTTATTCCTATGGCTGTCTTTGTCTTTTACTTTCTCTATTTCTATCTCTGTCCCTCCAATTCCTTCTTCTTTACACTTATATGCTTTTACTCTTCCCTTCCTTCACCTACCCGCCGTTCTCAAACCTCCGTTCCAACCTTCCAGTATTACTGATAATATCCGCAGTCTCGCGTGCGCATCTTTACCTCGCGAGAAAACCACACTCCCTGTAAAACCTCATTACGAATGCCGTATCTGTCAACCGTATCGTAACAGTTTCCTTTCAACTTTTACGGGACATCAAATCCAATAGTTACCATCCAGCCGCAGTGTATTCGCCGCGGAGGTAGAACTTGGAGTAAAGAAAAAAAAAAGGGGGGAAAAAAAAGAAAACAAAAAACTAACCTGTGGACCAACCTTAACACTCGAATAAAGTTTCAACGAATACAAAACGAGGAAATATGAATACGATACTGTCGATAATTGGATCGTTGGATTATATCGATATAAAGAAAAAAATTGCTTGAAGACATCTGGTCAAAGGGAAACAAAAAAAATCGAAATCTTGGTACAATCACTTCGTAAGTTCAGGCTACTATTTTACGAGTGCAAGAAAATTTAAAATAAATTACTCGTGTGTCTAGACGGAAGTGAGTTTACGATGTTATTTTAGGAGAGTGTAACTATTTGGTGTGACGTCACTCAGCAATTTAAAGCGTACGTCAAGAAAGCCTCGACTCTGAATTCGCTGGTTTCCCATCGCATCAACGGTAACGGGCGATACGTAACTTTTAAATAGAATTCACAACGCGCCGCGAACTGACGCCTTCGTCCGAAATCCCCTGAGTTACAGTATAAGCTGGCTGTTTATTGTAATCTCGATGCATATATCTTTTTCGCGGTAGGAGGAACTTTCTCGTTATTATGTAGCTAGGGTGCTTGGCTCTCTCTCTCTCTCCTTCTCTCCTTTCTTCATTCACCTCTTCCCCTCTCTTTTGCTCTCTTACCGGCTTCGTATGGCTCGGTGTTAGGAAGCCGGGAGCGCTTTGCCCTAGGTAAGTAGCATGCCCAGGTAACGGTCCTAATGTACATTTAATGTCTTAACTTTGAATGCAACCCGCTCGAGATAACATCTTAAACATGTTTTTGCATTTATGCGGCCGACTGTGCCGTGAAAAATAAGGGAAAAACTTTTACAGCTCGGAGTCCAATCCAACTAAGATCTTTTTGCCAACCTTTGCCGAACGAATTCACCCCTTTCCTTACTTAACACCTATAATAATGAGTTAAAAAAAATTTGAAATTTGGAAAAAAAAAAACTTTTTTTTTAAATCAATCATGTTACTTCAAGGTTTAACGGCAAGTAAGCGTAACATTTTTAAAAAATAGGAAACGCAGGACTCGAGCTAAATAAAACGGCTGTATACAAAGTCCAAAAATGTCTAACTGATTCCAAAGCGAACTTACGTCTCCTCAAAATCTCATCTACCAGAAAACGAAAAAAAAATTCAAGTTGGAAACGATCCTTTCATCTCCGAATCGACATTTGCTGGCTATGCGCTTTTTCGCATCCTTGCCAAAAGACGCTTCCACCTGCCATTCAATTAGAATAATAGCAGTCCAGTAAACGTCAGGAGATTGAATCCTCGAGAAAACTCCAGAGGGATGAGTGCAGAGCAAAGCGGAGCATTTGCGTAAATTACAGAGGTGCCTCCGATCCATCCGGAAGATCAAAATTGAGGAGGTCGATCGGAACTCGAAGTGCCAGCTGACTTAAGATCGATTAGCAACTTACAACAGATTAGGAGATATCAGCCCTTATGCATACTAGATATTCAAATAAAAAGAATCTGACGTCTCATCGAAAAGACGTTATTGCCCAGCAGTGAAAGTACGAAGAAGAAATTCCAAAAATTAATTCAGCCCCCATGCACGTCCTGCACACTAGCACTGAAGATCGTTCCAGGTTGAATCTTGGAAACCTTCCTAGGCGCCATCTTCTTGCATCCGAACCACGTTCTCTCAAGAGTCACTCAGTCAATGAGTTATTCAGTCACTCGGTTGACTCACTGTACACGTTACAGCTATAGTCACTCCCGTAGGTAATAAATAGACATTATTGTGCATCACATATGTACGGCAAGACTTGGGGATGCCCCCCTCTCGTTCCCATAATGTCGTAGAAGGCGCAGCATCTGATTCGAATTGATTTATATGTAAGGCTGTACCCGACGGGTTACTTCGTATGCATAGCCAACCGTGTTGATTGGTTACACGTAAAGTCGCAAGGGTCGCACCTGACAAAGTACACATATACGTTTTAGGTATACCTGCAGCTGCCTTTATATTACTCGTCTTGTATTAATATATATTTAAATTAGAGCATCAAAGTGAACCGAAATTACCGTATCTATATGTATAAACGTGACATACTCTGCTGCCGCACGACTCTGAACCCTCTGTGTTACGTTAACTATACCAAACGGTATATATATATATATATATATATATATATATATACATGCGAATAAAGTTCCAATTTCATGCAACGACTGGACATTGAGGAAATAGTTGAAATAGTCGTAACTATACAACTATGTAGGTGCTTCAGTTGTAATTGTGTACGAGCAATGACAATTATGTGTGTCTAACGAGTTCTATAATTAGAGAGATGGATTTTCATTCGATTAACGAAATATAGATGGCAGAGTCCTCTGGATTCACGTATCATTTCTTCGAGGATTGATTGCTTTGTGCTATTCGCAACGGATGGTTTTTTTTTTTGAGTTTATGCTTTAAGTAGGGTGCAATCGTCTTTCGTCTAGTCGTAATTTTATTTTTCTTCTTTTTATATTTCATAATATCTTAATGTTATTTATCGCGAGTATACTCGGGGTAATGCTCAAGCGATTTAAGGGGAAGAGAATTGCAAAAATAATTTTCAGAGCCAGATATACTAACTTGATATGAGTGTAACGTGAAGTGATATGTTAATTATCAAAGTCTGTGAAGGAAGATTTTTAAAAATTAAAAGAATTAGCTTATTAATTATGGGTGCTCGTGTACATTGTACTTTTATAATCAGGATGTATTCGTGTTAACACTTATATTTTATCGAGTCAGCTAGATTAACGTCAATAGTTTTCAGGATTTTTGGAAATTGCAAATTTTGAAAAACCATAAAGATCCAGTCTCGTAATTCTATTAACACTTACTGCGTTGTTACGTGAATAGTGCAAAACAGCAAGCTGCCCCTACTTGACGTTGCTTGAAATCGTTTAAAACTTACAAAATAGCTACTAAAACAGTGTAAAGTTTTCTCGACACTGGTAATATCCTGTAACGCAAGCATTTTCTTATTTAGTGATAATTACAAGTTACCCTCGTAAAGCTCTTCGAGCGATTTAAAGAGGTTATCAACAGTTAACCGTATAGCTATGATACTTATGAAGCGTAGGGAAAATACAAACGATCAATTCTATAGCATCAAGTATATCCAAAGAGGTAATGGAAATTAGTAATTTCATAGAATTTCAGTATAAATTTCATTAAATTTATACACAGTGCAATTATTAATAACAAAAATAATATTAGCGCAATATTGCAGTGCATAATTTTAGTTAATATCATCTGATCAGCTATTGAAAATATGGCATTTTCGATACACACGAATCACATTCGCGAATTCTATTCGCTCTATGACTACATATGCAGACACCCTTAAATTCCATACATTTCCCATTGCAATCCATATTAGCAGTATGGTTTAATCGAATATTGGATTACGCATTGCTATCACTTTGATTCCAGCATTGCGGTATGCGTAGTGCGGATCCTAATAAAATTGTCAAATTCAAATATCCCGCGGATGATACCAGCTCCTTCCCTATACATTACGCATTTACAAAATAGCTGGCAACATAATCCGCATATCTACACTGGGCCAATTAATCTACCTTAAATGGGAATTGCGACCCAGGGAAAGCAACAATTACACACGAAGTATTCTCCACGTGTCCATTAAACGAAATTACGTCATAATTAATTAGGTGCAAATTTTACTCGCGTTTACTCGATTACACGTAAAATAAATGATGCCGAAGAGTTTAACCCTTTTTTTTTTTGTTTAGTCTTCAGAGACATTAAGGCTACAAATTTACATGAGAGCATCGGTATCTAAATTCTTTAACCGCTGTTAAAAAACTGTATAAACAAAGGCTACTGATCCTCCTGTGTTCCAGCCCAAGCGCACAACCTGAACATAGTTTTATCGTAAGAATCAAATAACCGCGCTAACTTCAGGTAGTACGTTTGGGCTGAATAATACGATACAAAAATATAATGTATAGAAAGTTGGCCGAACCTTCGTTCGCATATAAAAATTGTAAAATGAATTTCAATAGAAAGTTTATATATGACGAATATATGATATTATATACACGAAAAGGCTTCTGAAGATATAACGAATATATATAAATCGAATTTACCTTGACACATTATAGTGATAATGTGTAATACGCTGATTGTTAAATATCGACTCCTTCTCTGCATATCCGCCATTGTAATCCTAGAACGTGCTGCTCTATTCCACTCCACGATGTCGATCTGAAATACAATTGCTCTCTTTATTACATAGAAACAAGAATTGGTTTTGCCAATGGTACACCGGGATAAGGGATGAAGCAGAGCGTACCAATACATGTAATTATTTTCATATCGGGAACAACAATTGCAAGCTTCAAAATTAAATTAGGGCAAAGAAGAAAGATGATAGAAAAAAATCATGTAGCTACGAATAAAATACGTAAAAAGAAAAGTGAACGAGAGCAGAAGAATATAAAACTCAGTCGCAGCTTATTTGATTTTGCCAAACGGAATAACGTCAATCCTACTTGAGATACAAATTCATTCAATTTCCCGGTAAATGGAATTTATTGTTGTCACGCGGAAGGAAGAAGAGATTCTTCGTGTTCGAAAACGCACGAAATTACTGAAGACATAGACGACGCGACATTGTGCTACACAGGGGGAAAAGATAATAAACGTACACAGTGTATGTATGTACATATATAAAAGCCATACATACACTATATGCGAATATATATATATATTCACGATGGACAGGAAAAGATTTTAATTCGAGCTCAGAAAGTGCATGAAACGTGTCTAATTTAAATTAAATTGCCAAAAGAGCAGTTGCGATACACTGGACCTTGATAAATACCAGAATAATCTAGCATGAAAAATTCTGACACTGCCCTTTGACATTATCTTAAAAAGAAAAATCAAAAGAATTTTTCGTCTAATTTCACCACGTGACGTCATCCAATGATTAGACCGGTACAAGCGTCTATGTACAAACGTCAATTCGCAATCCGCGCCAATCAAATCCGCCAATGCGAACTCTGTAGCCGCGAAATCGTTAACTAGCCGTGACTGGTTACTTCCATTAGTTCTATCACTGCGCTACAATTGACATTACCTAACACATAATACTAATCAGTTTTAACGAACTGTTATACACGCTCATCAGCTACATTTACCCATTCCAACTTTTCATCCTTGCACACATCTATCTCTTACGTGCGCAAACCAACCATCGCTACTGCATATATATATACTGAGTGCAACAGAACGTTCAGAATGAAATAAACCGCCGACCACCGTGATCCTGTGTAACTTCCAATAAAATTTCGCCAACTCGATTATGCAAAAATAACTAACATGCAGTTTAAAAATAATAACGAGAAAGTAGAGCGGGAATAATTCATTCCAGTACGCGATCACCTATGTACCTTGAGTATTATAATCGCACGTATACCTAGGTCATAGGTCATAATTAGTCTCCTTGCACTTTAACGGACGTACCAACTTCGTCCTTGTATTATGGCAAAAAAAAAATTATCCGAAAATTCGTGAGTGCTCTGATAAAACGAGGATATGCATACATACCATAGTTGAACCATCCTATAGATATACTGTCTACGTGAATACGTAGAAATTGTTAAAAATCGTTGTATACGACCATAAAAAATAAATAACGCATTTGGCACGTGTCGCACTGCAATTTACGAATGAGATTGGTACAATTATCTGTGGCTGGTACTTTCTGCTTTTTGTATATATCCTGTATGCACATATGCAATGTCCACGTATCGTAGGTTATCTCTAGGTTTGAATGTCTCTTCGACTAAGCGTCGTTACACGAGGACGATAACGACCGTCAACCCTTTTAACGGGTAATCAAGGTTAAAAACGTGGAAAAGTTCGTTGAACGAACTGAGGAAACGTTTTGTTCAGATATACCGGCAGAACTTCGGCACGATCCTGGCGCCATCTCCCCTGTCGCTTCGTTGTCACACCTCAGTATCCGATCACTCTCCACTAGCGCCACAAGGCGTCTCTCGTTTGCTTTTTCTGTCTAAATTGTTTCAATTGTTTAATCCAATCGGACAAATGTCCTGGAGCGTAATGCGACACGACGCGACACCACTGGACACATTGGCTCGGGTAACGGCGGTAAGCGTTAGTCGGGTAGCGTCGGAGGCTTCACGATTTACGATGCGATTTACAAATTGGCGGTTATTGTACCACTCGGATATCAAACTGTCCTCTAAATCAAAATCTCTACTGGACGTTCATTACCTCAGGCGAATTTTGGGAAAATCGCTTCGGGTACGTAACATACGTCAGGCTCTGTCATCGACCTACAGTCAAATCTCGTTAGACCCTTAACCCTTAGTCGACACATAGGGTGCTTTACACCCCAGCCATTTTTCTAAAAATACTTATTTTCACCTACCGTGTCACCTATTAACGCGTTTTACTACGGATACAATTTTTTTCCCTCTAAATCAATGAATGTAAGATACATTCGCTCGATAGTTATGCCTTAAAAAGTGTCTACACTTTTTCAAACAAAAAAAAAAAAATAGTTTAAAAGTTACAGCATATAGAAAATGACTGGGGTGAATTACACTCCCATATGCCGTTCTTCATTGACTACGCAGGTGTCCCATATAAGAGTTAAAACTTTTTCAATGTGTCCGTTCACTGGCCTCGACGTACTTGCGTATGATGATTTGACGGTGTCAAAACGAAAGGGGTATTATTCTTCACCATATATCACTTTTCCTTGTTCCTTTTGCCGTGATGTAAAATGGTGACTTTCGTGCCAACCCCATAGGATTCGTACACTGCTCGACTGGTAAGTAATGAAAATTCATGATCTCTGCGCTACGACTTGCGACTGTTCGATGCAGCATAATAAGTACGGATATAAAAGGGTTAGAAAGGTGTATAAAGTAGGTGAAATTATTAAGGTCCTCTCTCTCTTTCTCTCTCGAGTACTGCATTGCAGCTATTCGGTACAGGAAATAGTTTGCAGCGTTGAAATAATCGGGCTGCTCTACTGATATGACGTATTGCCGTAACGTGGGGGATTGTAATTGATAATGCTTGTTTGTCAATAACGAAATACTAACGAGACGTTAATTACGTAATACCTCCCCATAGGCACAATTTAAAGGGTACTTCGAGATTGACGATCACGGTAATAAGCACAAATCGTCGTGATCGTAAAAGCCCACCTCTTACTCCTTATTCTCTAACTCGTGCGCGTCGACTACGCTGGCTTGAAACGAGATCGGCCTCTTTCGGCTCTACTCGGCAAGTCAGTAGAATACAGTTTACGAGGGCTGTTATACGTATATTATTTCACGTGATATCGCCCGACTATACGGCGAAAGGGTTGCGTGATACGAAAATCAACGAATGTAAGTATATTTATACGTAATAATGAATCGTAGCTTGATCGATGTGGTCGATCGAGCGAAACGATACATCCTCCTTTCCTTTCATGATCGGCTCTACCTTTTTATTGATGTTATATAGGATGGACTTGAAATTTCCGCTGCTTGTAGAAAAAGATTTAAATTATGTGAATACCTGTCATTAAACTTATCGATTGCTACCTTATTTGCATTAATAATTGCTTTTCGCTTTCATTTCACGTAATTATCGTATTTGATTGAGGTCGTTCCATTGCCGTTCAGTAAGACAATGAAACGAGAACCCAAGGTATACGAATGGACAAAGGAAAAGTATAGTACCGAAAAGGAATAAACTAATGCTCCAACGAATCAACACTGACGATTGATCAATTATTATCATTATGACGTAATTAAATAAATATCTATGCACCAGTACAGTGTCTGATGTGCGGGTGACTCTTTTACATTGAAACTCATGGCAAGATGTCCCACTGGATAATATAGGTACTTCACTCGTCAAATAATAAAAGTATGTATTCTGATATCCGATCCCATATATTTCAGACTTTTGTCAAATCATATCTTATGACAAATAAGTAATACTTTTAGACTGACTCCTATCAAAAAATCGTGACTCACGATAAACTTAGCTATATCTTAAATCAGAAGATTAAATATCTTTTTTACGATATATCTATACACGTTCGTATAAATTCACTTAACAGTGTACTATGTACATACGTACACGTAACATGAACTATTTATACATGTTAAAGGAAAAATTACAAATCCAATGCATACAAATGTTCAGAGAGTTTTTGTAATTTTACAGGAACTGCAGGGATTGCAAATTTCATCGTGTTCAAATGGCCGGCTGGTCTTCTCGTATGGTATATCTACGTTCTGTAATTGCCAACGTAAAATGTCCGTACTGTCAGCAGTTTCCTTGTGCCCGGAACGTAACTTGGAAATTTCAATACGACATCGGTAATCGCAGTTAACTTAGTACAAGCTTGGTCAAACTAATTTATCCTACAAAACTTCTATTATGCCTAACCAACAAACCTGTCACGTAAGGATTGATTGTCATTCAAAAGAAATAACATGAAAGGTATATAATATGTATATATGTATATACAGCAGATACTTGAGTTATCTACAAGTAATAAACTGCTCATCTTTCGACAACATGTCTGACACGTTACAATGTAAGACAGGGTGTTTAATTTAAAACCATTTTAAAAGTACTTTATAAATCTACGTTAATCCGTAGCATTAATGAAAAATTTAAGACAACCGCTGTACAATGATAGACAAATTTAAATTTGAGATAACAAATCTGACTAAATTATCTCAATCGTTGCCAATTAAAATCTCTAAGTGCATATTAACACTGATATTATTATTTGACAGTGTTACTTTTAAATCCAAGAGTCTAATTGTGACTTACATTGATTTACTTCGTTCGTAGAATGACGTTCTTGCGTAATAATAGATACGTAGCGTTACAGTGTTATAATACATAAATAATGATGACTTTAATAATATCAATTAAATTTTAACGCTACTTTTTAATGTACTTGGTTACGAACAGTGTTATTAATAAACAGAAACGTTTTTAATCACAGGCATCAAGTTTTGTATCATCAGCTGTTTACAGTATTACAGTCTACCGTTTGAAGATTTGTAGCTTAGGGAGGCAGGAAGACTAATGGTTTTTAATAATTAAGTAAAGTCGTGTATATGTATATTTACGTACAGAAATATGATCATGCATGCGTGCAAATGATATTATTTATACATACTATTTCATGATAATTTTTAATCTCGTGTCCACCTGACAGCGTCGCTTCAGTCCACTTTGGATAATCAAACGGCTAAATCGAACGATGATATTAAGAACTTGTCCCGTAATTAACTATAGAACATTCACGACACTGCACTTCGTCCCTTTCAAATATGAAACGATTTCGCGCATTTCACTACGTTCCTCGCATCTGTTCCTTGCCAAGGGAGTAACGTATGTAATGTTTATCAAGCACGTACGCATGTCAGAGTTGAATCTAAATAATTTTGATATCATAAATCATACATATGTCAATTCCTATAATGCGTCACATGGCACGACAATGCGAAAATAAAACAGTATATATAATACACGACAGAGCGTGATAAAATTGAATGCAACAAAAATTTTCTCATCAAATTCAACACTGTACCACAAGATTCGTAAAAGTACAAAAAATTCGAAATATGTGATTAAACATAAATTTCACTGAAAATGGCAAAAAAAAAAGTTAACCATGAAAACCGGTACGCCGCTAATGCATATATGGCTCTGCGTGTAGACCCTTACACCGGTTACGTATACGTTTGCCCGTGACAAATGCGCGGCCACGAAAAACGAGGTGTAAATATTTACGAGCTTCTTCACGCAGAAACCAGCGCCCGCAAGCGGCTCGCGTGCAATACGTTACGGTCTGTCCGGACACTCCGTGAAAAGTGGAGGCATCCGAGTGCGCCATTACGTAGTTGCGAGTAAAACGCAGAGAGAAGAGTAGAAGAGAAGGAAATGGTTAAATGAAAAAAAAAAAATTGGTGAATCGAACACCAGATTCCTCGTGTAATAACGTCTGATACACGTTAAGCATTGTAAACTATTAAGAATCGAATGGAATGAATTTAAGCTTTTCTTTGATGTTGTTAATTAATAAAAAGTCATTACGCGTACTCCTACGTTTCTCGGATATATTGCGCACACGTTGAACGTCACTGGTAATTGTATTTACGTAACCCCGTCATAAGAGTGACGAACGAAATATTCTCTTTTGAAATGATAGCTAACGTTAAGCGTATCGTGTGTGTGCGTGTAAAATTCTACAAAAGCATATTCAAAATTACGTAAAACACGTTCAAAGGAAATAGCAAAATCAAATCATCGGATGCTTCCATTTTGTTGAAACGTTTACGAGATAAACATTTACGTGATTCTATTTAATTTGTATTCCTTTCAAATCCTACAACCAGCTCAAAGGTATCCATGTTAATTTCCATATACACAATATTTCTTTTCTTTCGATATTATATACCTTGACCCCCTTATGATTTCATCCCGTGTACATCTTCATATTCTCTATTCGCTCTGCTATTCCTACATAACTATCATTTCAGACGGAACTATCAAACTAATAAATATAGTCCGTCACAAAAGTTTTCAAGTTATCCTTTATTTCGCGCTCCATATACGCATTGTTCGTCGAAATAATTTCAACGCGTTTCAATGCGTTTACGTCAGCTTCTCGAACGATCCTGAAGGAAGCGCGTGGCACGTTTCTCAAAGTTTGCCAACGCAATGCATTATGGCGATTACGACGAGCTATAATATAAAGGCGAGTTTCTCGTAACGCGAGCGACGCTATACGGACTCCGCGACTCGCGCCGGTAGACTAGCACAAGCAACCCGTAACTTCGACAGAGAAGCTTGCGCCACTATCGCGAGGAACACGTTCCTCCTCGCCTGGAGTGAATCCGGTCACGCGCGGAAACTTTGCGCATGCGCAATGCCCATCCATATAACTGAACGAAATACTTTCTTTACCCTTATCCTCTGTTCCGCCCCACTCCCCCTTCGCCCCACTTACTCACCCTCGTCATTCCTCCATTCTCTTTCTTTTTCTCTCTCCTGCACTAAGAGTACAGCTTTTCTTGTCGCTCATCCATACATCCTACTCCCAGCTCGCGAACGCCTGATTGATACCCGCGTAAAAGGGCCGTTGCTATTTTTTCTCGGCATTTTTGAACTTTCACCCGTTCAAAGACCTACCGATAGCTGCTGGCAAATTGGACTGTGCTTGATATATATCTCGAATCTAATTACGCTAAAGAAGGGAAGTGCCTGATCGATCTGTATAACAGTATACCTCGAGGAGAAATCTTTTCACGCCATTCAAGACTTTTTCATATGTTTACTGAACTCTAGAAATTCTTTTAGTACTCAGATATTATCGAGACTTTATAAGCGGCCATTTTGTCAATTGTATTGTGGTACTTTGATCGCGCGTGATTCTTTTTCTTTACTTCATTTTTCATCCGATTAACACCTTTACTCTCCGATATGGAACTTTTTCTCTTGTAGGAATGATTTTCAATTCGTACTTATTATCGGCTAATTGTATATGTCTATAGCTATTTTGAATGTACCTATATCGATTGATCTTTCTAAAGTACAGCATACGTGTCTATGAATTGAACCTGGAATGTCTTTGAGCTTGATATGAAAAAGGCGGTAATTGTGTAATCCGTACCGCAGCGGAAAGTGCCCATCCGTGAAATTGTTGGTTTCGTCGTCAAACGCTGCGACTTGCACGATATCGAATTGCAGTGGAGAATTGGATTCAAAAAAAAAAGAAAAAAAATGTGGAAAGCGCGAGACAAGTTGCTACGTTATTTCGAAATGACTATAATTGCCGAACAATTTGAAACCTTAATATGATTCATAGTAATGTCTTGAATTATTTGGATCTATATATAACTTACTTTCAGATACTAGATTATGGAACTTTACCCCAAAGTTTGATATTTTCACGTTGGCAAATTCTCTTTCCTTTGCGCGTTACCATTAAAAAAAAAAATTACCAGCAGCAGCTGGTTCCTCAAACTTACAATTGTACTTAAAATTTCAGAAACAATTCGATTGCCAAATACAAATATGCGCAGGATACACTTTCCCTCGAGACTTTTGCATACTCAAAACATTGGTCCGGTCCATCCGTGGTTCGTCCAACAATTTCTAACTGCTGATTGTATCATAACTTTTTGAGACATCAAGATTCCAGCTAACAACTGGATCTAATTTTTAGACTAATTTTTCCTCCTAAAACCTACCCAATCCTCAAGGTCCTTGTACCTGTACGTCAATTAAAAATAAAAAAAAAAAGGTTGCATGACCCACTGAGCTTGTTAGGTACACTTAATAAGCGCGATACGTTTACTTAATTAACATTCCTTTTATCAAAGTGAAAACTCGGTTACCGACTTTGATGCTCTCGTTAGCTGATAACATTCTTGTCACATACAAACCGTGCCGATGGTAGGTACGGTTAGGTGAGCAGGTAGATAAGTAGATGGGTTGGTATGTACACTGGCTTACGTATCCCACAGGCCTTCCGTCGAATTCGAAAATTAATTCAATTTAACGAGGCTCATCCTGTGAGGAGGACGAGTCTGTCTCTCTTTAGCTCTCTCTCTCTCTCTCTCTTACTCTTGTAACGAAACATTACCCGGTGATGGGTTACCGTGACGTAACTCTGAACTTACGGGATGGCTAGATCGTCATAGCTGGGGTTTGCTAGACCTAGGGAAAACTTGGTACACCGATAGAACCGTTCATAGGATATTCCTTGGAGCCATGATCAGTCGAGCATACCCAATTTCAATCTCCATCCCATTTTCCCATTCTCTCTTGTCCCATAGTCACGAGCCAAGAGGCTTTTGGGCTCTCTGAGCTTCCGGGCTCCGAGGCTTGCTCACTTGGCTTCGTTCCTCAGGAAATGACGTCCTGTTATGTCCTTTTTTGGATGTACACTCGTGGAATGTTGGGACTGGATTATTATTGTTATTACTGTAACCAATGCTGAAACGTGCTATTACAAAGATGAAAAGTCAATATTCCTAAATCTTGGACAATTTTTTTATTCCTCATTTTTGGTTCTTTAGTTAACTACGTTAATGTTCGCGTCATGCCTTGTGCTTCTTAAGTAAAATCTCATAGTAGCTGACTGGGCTCAATTAACGAGTTAGCCTTTACTTCTTGAAGAAGAAGTACGAAGGACCAGGTAAATTCGAAGCCAGGAAGGATAGCGAAGGAGAAGAATATTCGCGAAATCTCCGTCGTAAAGAGTAAGTCAGTTAGCAGCCCGAAAAACCTTGGAGAAACATTTTGCAACCTGTTCACACTACATCCAAGGAGACTTGACTTGAGAAAATTCGTCCGGGTCGCTGCCTTCGTAGGGTGTAACGTTATATCGTAGACGGTGGACAATAGTTATCCGATGAAATAATTAGCTGATATGATCTAGGGAGATAAGACTCGTCTCGACAAGACAAAAGAATGTTAAGCACTCTATTATGCGTCTGATCCTCTTCTATTTAAATCACTATTTGTTCTACCTACTAGACGGTAAATCACTCGACGATTGTTATGGTTTGTAAAAAAAAAAATCAAATTTGCATAAGAGCGCCAACGGTACAGTAATTTAAATGTTTATAGTTTCGCGCCTCTTTTGTGTTATCCATGCGTATAGTTCAACTCTGCCTATAGTAGATACCTGGTAACCATCCGTTACTGTTACTATCTACCAACCTAATGGCATTTAAGAGGGTAACGGGTCTTAGCCGCAAGGGAAATGAGAAAAAGAGAAAAAAAGGAGAGAGAAAAGGATAAAAAGAACAGAAGCAAGAAGAAAGACTCGGTAATATCTTAAAAGCGGCTTCCTTTGCTCTTTTTCAAGAAAGACACTTTGCCAGAAGCCTTTCGCAGCTTGTTGACACATCTCACGGCCGTGCATAGCTTTGTGCGATCATTTAACGAGCTTAATTATCTTTTAATTATCCTCTCTCGGCTAGTCCTCATGATTGCTGACATGTTGTTTCCTTTGGCGAGTTGAACGTGTATTCCCTGTGAAATACGAGGAAAGCAAAAGTGTTTGGATGAGAAAGCAGAGTGGCGCTGAAGCATAGAGAAAAGAAAGGACATAGAGAGTGGAAGGGAGGGACGATAGCGGAGGAAAAAAAATGTTAAAATAATTAATTTCATTTCGCATTTCGGTTACGGGAAAATCCGTGTCGACCGAAAGGATCCCAGGCGAAAGGAGATAAAGTAATTTGGAGACAGAAGGGAAAGCAGGGTAATTCCCTATCCCCATATAAGCTCACCCCAAACAGTAATACCAAACCCTGGACAAGGTTTGACCGCGTAAATTCTACAAACTAATTTACAAATCTTCGATCTGCGTATCGGAGTGCCTTGTCAAGGTGGTAATAAAACTGAAATATTTTACGCAATAAATAAAATTAATTTTACATAATAGTAACGGGTAGTTCGAGGTGTACGACCTTAAGCCTGTTACACAACAGGCCAATAGTTGTTAGTTTATTCGAGTAACGGCGAGGAGCAGAGAAGAATAAGGCGGTTTTATTGCTAATTCGTTCATTTGCGGCAAATTAGGGAGGAGTCAGCCGAGCACGCATCCCATACCAAGGTACTCTTCCTCTCGGATGAAACTTCCCTAGCAAAACATCCCTTATAACGAAAACGTCCTCCAGGAATGCATTACTCCAGGGTATCCCATCGTATATCCAAGGGTGGGTTCACGATTCACCCCAAAAGTTACGGAATGACACGGTGAATGTCTTTTTTTTTGTATCTAGTCAAAAACCAAAAGCGTACAGTTGCACCCAAGCAACTTTAATAGATACAAATGAAACTACCGGGGTAGATACGAGTCACTGTGTCGCGGTTAAAAAGCCGTAAAACGCAGGCTCGATGATTAACGGGAAATTCTCGTCAAAGTACCGGAATTTATCGACGCTCGTCGAAAACGCTGCGATAGCTAGTTAACTTAATATTGTAAATTAGGATTCAAGGTGTGCTCCACGTAGGCACCCAGAGCGCTATGTACCTTAGTGGCTTACTATATAATACGAACTGTGAGTTGAATGGGAGGAGCGGGGTGCCTAGAGAGAACCTGACGAGCCTACTAAGATCAGCACGGATGCTAAGACGTTATACATTGTTGTTACTCTAACACAAGCTAGTATCTCTTTCGTATGCTTGACTCTCTTTCCAGTATACAGGACAAACTTGTTCTGTGGTATAGGGAGAAAAAAAAACGAAAGAACAGTAATGGTTACTAATCCGATTAGCAGCGAGTCCTGGTTAACACAGAAAATGAATGACGAATAGCGTGATACTGATTATTTAGAAGACATTAATTAATACTATTCTGAAAATAAGTCTTATTCGGTTGATTCATGATGAATACTTTGCTGCGAAGTGAGACTCGCGTCTAATCAGACCAATAACCATTGCTGTTTTCTCTTCTCCGTGCAGCTTCGCTTAAATCCTTTTACTAATCCCATTGACAGATTCTGGCTGTGAAATAGGGGTAATTCCATGCCCTTGGATATATTCAACAAAGGTCTGCCGTTGCTTAAAATTCTTGTTTTTTTCACGCCCTTTTCGATCCCAAGTTCAGGCAACGACAGTGAATGCACTGTATTAGTAAAACTTTTTTTTAACACTAAAATTATCCGAAATTTTAGATCAGTCTCAGGAACTTTCATGAAATGCAAATTCAGCTTTACTTTGATTCCATAGAGCGACTGTCTAGGCTATGTTTTATGTTATATTGAACACTACATTCTATTAGATCAAAATGCTACAGGACTGATCGATGAAAGGGACACTTCTGTGTGACGTTCGACTTTCTGTCTTTGGTATTCTTACGTCGAGAATGTCAATAGCCGACCCTTTCTTTTACTTCGACTTTAAGGTAAGGTAAACATGGCCCAGTTTCTGACTGTAGCCGAGTTTTTGACGGGGGTAACTCTGGCACAGTCGGCTTCCTCCATCATTCGATAAACAGCCAATGGGTGCAATCAGAAATCGGTGTCACAAACTGGTACACTCGCTTTTTCCTTTGACTTTGTATCGATAGAGTGAGAGGTTTGTCTTATACTGTTATTAGTACTTTACCTTATCTGGTTCAGAGTCATTTGGTTCTTTAACGTGCTTCCTGAAACGTATGCAAGATGGCGCCCTGTAAACTTATACATTTTTTTTAAATTTGGAGAGTTCGACTGTTGCCCTTGTTTCGTAAGATATACAGAATACAGTTATGCCCTATCGAATGCATCATAGACCGCAGGCAATGCATCGTTGATACATCGGAAAACTAGAACCGTGTAAAGGGAACTCATAGTTGGCGGTACAAGTAATGGCTATGTCACATAATTGCGTCACTTAACGAGAAACACGTTCGATTTCTGTAGTTGTCCAGGAAATGCGATCCGGATGTTAACGTTCGTGTCACTCTATAGGGCTGACCGGATTTCACCATTGGAATATGAACATGTACTCACGTCATGGAGACTGATAACCGAGTGATTATTGAAAACCGGAAAACGTCGTGAGTCCTTTGGCGAGAATGTAAAGAAGCTGGAATAAAATGAAAAGCAAATGGATCTGTTAGGGTCTGATCCAGGAAGAAGAGTAAGTAACTACTACTAGGCTGAGGTCGTAGCTAGGGAACTCAAAGGGCTGGTCTACTCTTAGTCCCCCAATTCCTTAGGGTCTACTTAGGCTTAAGACGTAGATGGCGGCAGGTACAGTTGGAGAAAATAAAAGTTTTGGCTCTGGGAATTACACAAAGCTCGTAAACATATGTCTCTCAGCGGGCATTCAATTCAGAAGCCAGACGCTCTGTAGACTAGCAGCAACCACCGCCCCTCATCTCACCCTTTGACCTCTCTCTTTAACCACCCAGCCGTCCGCCCATTTTCCGACCTCCTTTACGTATCCACCCTACCGGTGACGTATAGCACCCCACTGGAGTAAGCTCTTTCAAATCGGCCCATCCTTTGAGGTACATCCTATCGTCCTTTATAAAATCCGGTAATCCCTTACTGATAAAGGATTCATGATCGAGCTTCCCTTTGACTTAAGATCGTTTCTATAAAATCAGTAAATTAATTAACATTGCACAATGCATCTTGCAAACGTACCCTTGGAAGCTTCAGGATCAGTTACTACAAAAGTACAGGATGTCTTTATCAAAATTCCAAAAAGATCATTAAAAGACAGAAAACCGTACGAGCACATTCAAGTTTGAATCAAAATTCTATCGTCTCCATATCCTCTTAGGCGTAACTCACTATCCTAACAATGAATAGTTACATGGCAGTTCGTATACGACTACAAACACTAATCTACCTCGATACGAAACGGGAGTTCAAAGGTGCTCCCGCAACAACGCATCTAATTACTTGCTTCCGCCCGATAGTAGATGGCGAATTTACATCTTGTTTGCTCAAGTACCTCGAGTAAGGCTATCCAGAGTAGATTGGATACCGGTCATAAACAGTTGCCTTTGACTCAAGTGTTGAAAAGCCAGCAGCCCCCCCCCCCCCCACCCTTCTTCTATCCAAAAATGAATAGTATCGAAGAAGGAATGAAAAGTACCATCTATCTATGTACCAATTATATAATTTTTAACCATTGTTCGTAAGGTGTTACACTTGATACGGAGAATTATGGTAGCCAAATAACTCAGTCTGACTACAGAGCAAAGAGGACAAAAGTAAAGAGTAGCTAGGTGGGCGATCATCTAGAGCAAAGTAAGAGTAGCGGTATAGAGTATTGGATGAATAAGGGTTCAAAGATAAAGCAAATGGTTGAAGGTGAAGCAGAGTAAGAAGGATGCTGATTTCAATACTATATATTGCTTTGTAACCTCGCTAGCTGATATTCTCGTCACTGATATGTATTTCAGAAAGGCAACGATCAAACGAGAAGCACCGATTGAGAGTGAACCTAGTTTCAGGATTCTGATTGAAGCTCCTGTCGACTTCCCATGGCGTTTAGAGTACAAACGCGACCCTTTAAGTTCCTACCACGCCCTACTCTCGTCCTACCCGCTCACGTGAGTTTACACCTTCTCAATCCCCTCTTGAACCAAGACTGCTCGTGACTCTATTATTAATTGTCTTGCGTGTCACATGACTCTATACACAACGTCAAGCAGAATGTTACCCTCGATTCGAATCTTATCGTGACGACGTAGAAATCCTCGTCACGGATCTCTATTTTCGCTATTCTCTTCTATACTATTATTTTTATTATTCTCCTACGTCGCAGTCTACTCTGTTACGCTCTTCAAGTCAGAGAGCAAAATCCACTCGGCGTTGGAGCCGGAGTGTAATCAGTGTGAAATGTTTCATTCACAGTAACCCTTTGCATACATTGGACGCAATCCGCACACCTTGTCGGCCTTTTTTTTTCTTGTTTACAGTGGCGTAGAATCCATCCACTTGGTTCTTTACTTAGGGTTAAAAAATTTCTTGCATAGATGACTCGCGAAGAGATTTATTCAAAAGTATTGTAAAACCTTATTCAAAAATTAATAACTTCCAGTCGAATGGGAGATGTGAAATTTTCTGGAAAATTAACTACCTAGTCAACGTCTACCTGTGTTCGATAAATTTGGATTCTGTAATAATTCACCTTGTGCGCTTCAATGACTTTTTGACTCTTGATCGATCGCTTGAGTGATTTTATTATATTAAAGTACTGGTCATAACGGGATAAAGCTCGTGATGCACTTTTCTTGCAGTTTTCGAGACAAACATTCTGCTTTACGCCAATGACCGGGCTCACGGTACTATGTTGTAAAAAATTGAAGTACGTAGGGGACCAACGGGCACTGGGTAGGATGTGTTTCAGTTAACTTCCTAGAACGAGATGCTGGTCTAGTGAAGATCTATTTCTCTGAATACAGCACCATCCGTGCTGCTCAACCCGAGTGTCTTCGGTATATTCGAATAATATATTAGAAACTATACCTGTCTGTATAATATCTGAAAATACATAGATGCATGTATAGAAAATTTTTAATTTTAGTTAACATATTTATCCGCATTACCTCACCATTTAGTCAACGTACAGCATACAGAAACCGCTTAGAACGAATTTTTACACAACAAAATCCACACATGATGCATAAAATCGTAATGGTTGTTTGAGGTTGTACAGCGTACCTTTACATGCACCATTCCGTATATAATGATGTATTACACATGTTTTTGATAGCGCAGTTGCAACACTGCGAAAGTTAGATACGGGACCGATGTACATATAGGTATATAGAACAATTCACGTGTACAGAGCCGCACAAAGGTACTCCGGTAAATTGTTCATGCATATAATTTCCTAGCTTGAAGGTATAACGTTACGAAGGAAGCACGCGGTTTATCATATAAAAAGATATATTTGATATGTAAAAATATATTAAAGTAACAAATACTATTATATACTGTTCCCTATTTTGTTTGCACTTGTCTATTTATATTTTTGAGAAAATCTACAAAAGAGAGTAAGGTGGATGTCCCAGTCATCAGCCATGTACCAGTAATCGTCAGTTGTGTTATAATACTGTAGATTTTGCTATAGTCAAAGCACACACTGAGGATTACTGATACGTGGCTGATGATCGGGACATCAACTTTAACTCATATTGTTTCATAGGACTGGCGGCTTAGTGATAGGTCACAAAGATATTTTCAAGATCCATCTCAGATTTTATTCAGAACCTTAAGAAACGAGAAAGGATTAAAAAGAAAGAATGAAAAAAAGAAACAGTCTCTCCCTGACAAATTTTACACTGTACAGTGACTAAAAAATTGTTCGTCTTACAATTTTTCGCGGCTCCTAAAGCACATTGCCAAGATGGTGTCCCTATTAAACTGAGTTTTTTCCAAAAAATCTGCAGCTTATCGGGTCAACCAGAGGGGTTCTCAAGCATTGAAAGCAGTTTTTTTAATTATTGAATTTTATAAGAAAATGCCTGGTGGGCAGGCGAAAGTGAAACGGAGTCAAGTAACGTAGAATTAAATAATTTGGTAGCTGTTATATGTGGGAATTATATCTATGAGTAATCTATCAAATTCCATAGTATCCTTGTGTCCAAAATAATCGATAAAATTGACCACTGCTTTTCCTTAGAAACCATTTAGCTTCCCATATAGAAGCTCCTGTATCCTGATAGTCTCTTGGGAATATCCTGATCCTTTTTTCGTTCCCCTTTGCTTTCGTCCTCTGAGATTAGGAGAACCTCTGGCTGTGTGACTGTTTCATTAATCATCCGCCGTGCGTTGAAAGTACGTGTCCTGCTGTAAGGCTGCTTTGCAATATTGTAATGTAAGGCACAATGCATTGCTCGTCATAGAAAAAGACATAGGTGGATTCAGATAGTCTGAAAGAAATAGAAAGAAAAGTCAGATATAGAGAGCGGATAAATATTAAAAGCAAATGTAAACTAAGAAAATACATACGTTACGTGCCAGGAAAAAAAATTCAAAAATGTTGAGAATGCTTCTTCTTGTACAATATTTCTGTTGGCACGTATGATATTCATGAGAGTGACATAGTTGAGCAGTATCACGTTATACAAGTTCACGGAAATGATGATAGTACGAACTGACATTGAATCGACCATGGATCCTCCTAAAACTTTGTTAAGATTTTGACAGTTAATTATTACATTATGTCACTGCTCGAGTAACAGTCGGATTTTCAAGTCCAAAACATGGCGCCAGCTTCATACCTTCTGTTCGTTTGTGAATTCTCCAATATCAGACACGTCCAATTATCGAGGCCTGAACAAAGTCGTCGTCTAAGAAAAATACCGAAGAAAGTCGTAGGACATTCATTCGAATGATTTTAATAAGAACTCGTACCCAAAATAAATTCAGCTCTCTTGAATAGGATCGACACTCTAATACTTTCAATACTTGGCATTCATGGATTTCTCTTTCCTTTTGTATTTTTTCCCTTCTCCCGTTCTTTTCTCTCACTTATAATTCCATTCATCTAGCTTCAGACAATCCTACCGGAATTCGCACGGATTCAATGAAATATCCCAAAGTCTAATAACAGAGTTTATACCACCAGTAGCTTTTCGTTAATGTACAGACTGATTTTTGTCTAGTTTTTAAAGTTTAATTAGTTCTTACGGTATCTAGCACAAAATTTGTTTCTGTAAGTCTGGGAAGGAGGGTCTGGGCTAGACTAAATCTCCATTTACCCAGTAGCACCCGTAAAGTCACTTTGATTATAATTAAATTTCTACTACGAATTACACAAATTATTTACACTTACTATTATTTTAGAAAATATTTTTTTTATTATCACTTCAATGACGCCTGTATCTTTTATCATAACTGTGTTATGGTATCCGCGCTCTATGTCATGGATTATCAACTTGTAATCAAACGGACAGTGCAATTACTCGTTGCTTGTACAAAGCAGCCGGTTTGCTTTCGAAATTACTACAATTATGTACGAGTAGATAGTCAATGGACGCCGATATGAATGTGTATCATAACATAACTAAAGCCTAGTGTAACCTGCGTCGAGAAGGGGAGGACGTCATGACTCTCGTTACGATCCAGTAATGGAGGAAATACACGGACTAGCTGCGGTTGCGGAACTGCACTGCTCACTGACCGGAAATTATCAAGTTGAATCATAGATACTTGCCTGCAATTTGTGAGGAATTCTTATAAATACACAAACTATGTAAAACTAACTTTTTTTATTCAATACACATGAGCGAATATCAATGGGCACTTAGTAATTAATAAAAAAATATATTAGAAAAGACTAATTAATTTTTACGTCACTACTCGCTTCTATGAACGAATATCATTTTGACGACCTTACACGATTTCGGTCGTTAATGACGTCAGCGATCGATACTATGGAATGCATCTCTCTTGTGATTGAACACTATTACACACGTGCTTTGATTACGTAACGTTCTGATATTAATAACAGAAATACGTTTACATCTAATAAATAGATGTCAAAGATAAAGAATAATTCAAAAAAATTCCAAGTAAATTCGTCATGGAAATACATCCGGAGCGCAAGTGCTACTTATGAATAATTCTAAAATTATCGATATCTTTGATTCAATCATTGATTACATTTCCCCGAATTGAAGATCTAATACAATGATAAGATAAACAGAATGATTCAGTAGAAAGGAAAAAGAAGTGCAGGTAATTTTACACCTGAGCAAACTTTATTTATATCTATACCCAACTAGATAGACAATACAGATAGATATAGATACGCAGAAATCGACCTAGCATTATTGACGTATGAAAATGGCGCATATACATATAGAAAAGTATACGGCCTGTTGCTTTTTTTCAGCAGAGGCAGCTCATGCCCGGAGAAAGGTACAAGAGAGTAAAACAGAACGAGAAAAAAGCAGGGTCCTATTGCAAACACAAGGGATGTGCTTCGGACGTCGAAATCCCGGAATGGTGTTGGGCCAAAAATTAACGTCTAATCCAGTGGGATTTAGCTTCGAAGTTTAACAGCAAAAACAATACCCTGTAAAGGGTGTAACGCTGGATTCTACAAACGTTACTCGAAACGAAGAGAGAAAGGGTGGGAGTGTTCGAAGGAAAGAGATAAAAACACAGGAACAGAAAGAGATAGAGTGGCCGTAGACAAAGCACGAGAGACGAAGAAAGGGGAGAAATAGAGACGAAGGGCTCGCAAAACATACACGGCTGAGTCTGACACTTCCAGCCAGGGAGGATGCCGAAGAGGTGGTGCAAAGGTAGCTGAAAATAAAAGGGGGGGGGGGGGGGGAATATAGGGGGTACGCAAGAGAACAGTAAATCTAGACGCTTACTTAGTGACACACGGCATTTTGCTGTCGAGCTGAACTTCTCCCCGTCCTGCATTGTATTAAAGCTGCCGTTGTTGCGGTTGACAAAAGCAGACACAACACATCCAGTTGGACGCATTATATAACCTTCCACCTTACTCCTCGGTCACCCTCTTCATGATCCTCCCTCGTCCAACGTCTCGCTGCATTATTCATCGAGCAATTTAAACTAGCTAGGCGCGACATTCCTACCGATCACTTTTTCTCACCGCGCGCGTCACCCTGAGCGAACGACCAACGCTCTATCTTTTTACATGGTGCAATCTGCGTTGTATTTTCTACGCACTAGGCGTAAAGTCAAATTTACCTATATATATATGTTGCAAGTGTATTTTGAGGTTACAGATCGAAAGAACGATGTTCACGGGGTATGCTAACAATTAAAAAAAGAAATATTTAATTACTTTGGGTTGTTCAGCATTGGAGCTCTAATCTAATCTAATGAAAGGTTTAATTAAGCCCATCGTAATACGAGTGAACGACAAGTGAATATATAGAAATTCAGTCTGGGTACCTTTGTGGTCCTTACAATAGGCATTAGGTACAAGAAGCTTTTGCATCTAACATCAAAGTCTACCAAGTTCCTGAAAACATCTAATGCATAGAGAAGAGTAGTGCCTTAAGCACTTTTTTGACATTTTTATACTTATATAGCTATACAGTTGTCATCAAACATCCTTTCCTAAGTTTCTATGGTCGACTGCATCCAACCAACAACACAACCAGTGTCTAGTAGCATAGGTAGTCTCTTCTTACCATTTAACATCAACACCAAGTCCAATCCCATACCGTAAGCAAAGCCATAAAGAAGTACCTAAGCTCGTAGAGGATATTAGTTCACCGGGAAGAGGAGGATTTCCCACTCCGTGAATTAATGCACGTGGGAAACCACCAACGTACGTACCTAACTACTTATCTACCTTTTGCTCAACTATACCTTTCTTACTTATCCAACTGGCAAGACTCCATGCGTGAATATTCTATCGCGACTGGACCAACTTTTCCGGGAGCTAATTACAGTTGTAAACACGGTTGCCTAGCTTGGTTAATACATTTGCCTGTTATTTTTATAGCCTATCGATTCGTACATTTTATGTCCTCAGCTTTATCCCTGTAAAAGGTTAGAAGGACGGAAGGGAAAGATTTTATTGTCACGAGACGAGAATCTCTCTGCACCCTATTTAACCTGACGCATATTTCTCTTGCGCGCTCGACTTGTCGATGTTCGAGCATCGTGCTCGGCGATTTTACGAATGACGCGATGAAAAAAAATCACCCAATGACGCATCATTAACTTTGGCATTACGTGGCAGCGCGAAAAGGTCGTCCCAGAGGTCTCACGTAAACAACGTTAGGTTAGGTGGAATACAGGCAAGATAGAGGCAAGAAAAATTGGGACAACGTTGAAAAAGAGAAAAAGCAGGTGTAGCGGGGGAAGAGGGGATAAAGAAAGGAAAAATTGTACTAAAAAATGTCATCTTGCGCTGAAGTTATGCTACGTTAACCCGTGCTCACTTCTTCTTTCCCTGTTACCTCCCCTTTCCCACACCACCCCTCTCGACCTTCTGAACAAACCATCAGCATCATCCTGCGTTTTCGTTGACCTGGCATCCACGCCAGAACACCCTCAACCAAAAGCTCGGATGGTTGTTCTCGCCTGGCGAAAGCGAAAAAGAAAGTTTTTGCAGGGGAGATATACCGGTTTAAACTTGGTACATTACTTAGCGCTATAATAACACTGAAATACGGAAAGACGCTCGTTAATTCGAGCCGCCGTCCGCTCGCACCGCGTAGTTACATTTATACCTACCTATCTACCTACCTACAGTGGTAGATATCTACCTATATCTACCGGCAACTGCCTACAAATATATCAGGATCACTAGCACGTACGGATATCTTCCTTCTGAACGACTAATCCGATTCTCCCCTTTTCGCAATAATATCACCGTGAAAATAAAAATTCTCAGCTATTCTTAACGCGTGCTAAATTCTTTAGAGAATCGATACTACATACATTCATATAATATATACCTATTACGTAAAGTATATATTTACATGTCTCTTAGTGGTAGTTGCTCGTTCGCCTTGAAATCCACCCTGATTTATTTCGGGCTTTTAATACGAAGGGGAGCAATGAGGTGGTCATTATTAAGGTCTCTCTGAACAATCTGTAGCCTATAGTAAAAAATATTCTTGAATTTTCCAAAATTTGCCTACAACAGAATCTAGAACTTTGCAATCTACCTTCGATTATTATATATAAATTATTTGTAAAAAAAATTCCAAATTTTTCACAAAGTCCAAAATTTCTAGAGGCGTCATCAACAATCATTTGAAGCGCTAATGAAGCCTCTCGCAGCACAGGCTCCGACACTTCACGGTAATAACGAGTCTGCCATTGACAGTATGTGTTCATACTTGAAAGTTTAAAAAAAGAAATTTAAAAAAATCTCTAATGAGACGTTTCATTCCAGTCTTTCTCTTTTTTTTTTATATTCAGTGTATTTCCAGCTAGAGTTTACGTATTTTGTAGCAGATATACTTGTCCAAGTAGAAGATGACGCAATACAGGTACGCAACTGCTATGAACCTATATTCGAGTCTGAATAAAATTTTACAATAAAAAACAAAATAAATAAATTCTTATAAATAATTTGACAAAAATCCTACCTACCGCCTACTCTACCCCTATATTATATATAAGCTTCTAGTTGAAACAAGTAGAGAGACCAAGAGTGGACCTAGTAATTCTTTGGGTGGATTTAAAACGTGTCTATTCATCCTAAAGAATGGCGAAACTCGATCTTCGAGATAATTATCTTTGGAAAACAAAGTTTTCTGCCTCTTGATGCATGGGTCACGCGTCGAGTCGTAGGAGAGCAAGTAAGTTTTCTCGAGCGAGGAGAGGAAGGCAGGAACGTAAGGTTAAAGTCGAGAAGAAAATTTTCAGCGTTTATTCCATAGATCAATTTGTCGACTGTTAAGTATTTCGCATGAACTTTGGAATTTACGTATTTTCACGGGTTAAATTTATTTCGAGAGATCAATGAAAAGAAATACATTGATTTTACGAGGCTCGCGAAGGAAGAAATAGAAGTGGGAGAATTCACGATGAACATAGAATGTAATTAACCGAAACGCTTCATTAAAGGACGCCAAGTCGCCATCCAGACCTTGAGTACTTTAAGGATCGTAAATACAGTCCACTCAAGTTTACTACTCAATCTCGATACCAATCAAATATTAATTCGACGCACTGGCGTCCCGTCGCTTGCTTTTTATATGTATTACTTGAATTCTGTACTAGCCTCCACTCTACTTTCGACTCTTCCCCTTCGATGGCAAATACCGTAATAGAAGCGCAAGAAGCAACTTCAATCGGTTCATGAAACTGAATAATTCAATAACACTTGAAATAGTTATCGGTTGAAGTTTAGTCGATATTTCAAACAAGTCAGTTTCCCTGTTCATTAAATTTGTTTAAACTACTTTCCTTCTAGTCGATTCTCTCTCTCTCTCTCTCTCACACACACACACACACACACACACACTTTACTTCAGCTCTCTTCTACATACATACATATGTACGAAAACATGATTTTTTCCTTTTATTTCCCTCCTCTCTCTCTCTCTCTCTCTCTATTCGTCCTTTCTCTCCTTTTTATTCGTTTTCCACTCTTAAACTGTAGTCGAACGCAAACTTAGTTCAACTTCAATTTACTCCCAACGTTTCTCTTTCTCTAAGAAATGTCAAAATGTCCTCCAGCAACGTTCCTTTTCTATCTGCGCTCAACTTGTCATCTATTATATTTAAATCGAACAACGAAAACTCCATTTTTATACCTGACCGTTAACGTATTAAGGTATCATGGGACTGAAAGGCTCCTTCTAATAGCTGGGATTATAAAACCCCGTGACAGAGAATAAATCAATGGCGATTATAGTAAAAAGAAATTGCAGTGTATCGTTTAATACCAACCGAATCGTTAACAGACCTCGTTTATATATGGATAAATAAAATTCACAGCTCGATAAACGGTTTATTACTTATAGTGCCCGACAGTGAATTTAATCATCCGCAGTTACGTGAACTCGAGACGTATGAACTTTTTACAGTGAAATTATTTTCTGCAGTATTTTAATACGTTTTTTCGTGTGTCAGTGACACGCGACGTTCTAGACTCTTTTAAAGGGAACATAAAGGTGGCTAACGAGCTGTCAGATAAGCGACATCCCGTTTGCCTATTCACAGTATAATGTAACGTATCGTGGAACATGCATGAATACGTGATAACTTTTACATTGTGAAATGGTCAATCTGGATGGTATGAAAAAAAAGACAAAAAAAATAGAGAAACCCATCTTTACTGAATAATCCTTTATATGCGGATATCCGTGGTAACGAAATAAAAAGTACTGCAATATATTTCAGTTATTCTTTTTTCAAATCTTTAATTATAATTATTTCATTTTTACATCTAGAAACGAAGCTTTACTTGTAAAACGTACTTTAGAGTGTCCTGATGTTATGGAAACGTCATACCAAATACGCTTTTCCATATGTTAATTACCATACGTATAAAAGATTGAAGATTAAAATGCAACTAGGTACTTGTGTACAAACCATAATTCTTCTAAGTCGATCATAATATTTAATTTTAGGAATACCTCACGTACCACAAGCAAGTACTTTACGCAAAGAAGAAATTCTATTTTTCGTATTTGTCTGCTTTCAGACTGAATTCAAGGATACAAAAATTCATTGGAGAATCTTTCAACACTTTTTTTACTAGACTATATTTTGCGAGTACTGTAACTATAGCTCGTAGAGATATCTCAGCAAAGTAAAATTGGTATAAGCAGTAGTATACTTAGGTAAGTAGGAGTACAGTGAATTGACGCAAGTAACATCTAAATTATGTAGTAGCACGTAAATATCTAGTAAGCTGGTATGCGTAAGCTGTACATTAAAGACTCTGCGATTTCCTAATTTTCATAAAGTCCCTCGGCCACGTCTCTTCGGCCTTTAGTCTCACGAGTCGCGAGTGTCTTCGCAGTAGGGAAATGTACGTAAATACTTGGCAAAGTAGAAACCGGGGATTGGACTTTTCGAGCGAGTAAGAGAGACAGAGAGAACGAGAGAGAGAGAGAGAGAGAGAGAGAGAGAGAGAGACAAAAGAAGGGATCCTCGATTACATAGCACTGCTTTAACTAAGAGCATTCCATTGGGACGAAACCTGAGGATCGTCTTAGCCTTTCTTAGCTTTCTTTTATTTACATTGCTAGGAAGGCAACAGAGGAGGAGGATTACTAGTGAGAATACTTGGAGAAGAAGAAACATTGATAAATTTCACGCGGCAACAGTCTAACTCGTCAAGTAATAGGGATCCTCCAGTTAACCTTAGTTGTTGCTTGAAAACCTTTTCAAGTCGGAAGAAAGGAGGGTTCTGATGGGCGAGAGAAAAAAGTATAGAAAGAAAAATAAAAGAGAATGAAACTTCTCCCAAAAGGAGACGTGTCCTTACGAAAAGTGGGAAGGAGAGAGAGAGAGAGAGAGAGGGAGAGAAAGACAAAAAAGCAGATCATGAGAAAAAATATAGCAGCCTTATTCCTTGGATAAGCCAATACCCTGTGGAGTTTAGGAGTCGATGAACATTCTCGTTGCTTATGGAGTTTTTTGAAATCTCAAAAGACAAAGTTAATTTGTCCCATCGGCATTTCTCTTAAAGCCAATAACACAGAAACGTTTAATTTTAAGTTTATATTTATGGTTGCAGAAACGTGTCTTTAATTTATCTAATGTTTATGAGATGATTGATTAAACGACTTTGAATATTTATAATTGATAACCGATAAGCGGTACGGTGTATATCGCAATGACAGTTCATAAAGTTACTGTTTCGTGTACAGCAAGTATCGGTATCGAATGGGGCTCACGTGTTGTGCAAACTTGGTAATCGAATTTCGATACTCGTAGAAAGACCCTCTGTCAGGAAATTAAGAAAACTTGAGTTCTCCACTCCAGACATTAGAATCGGTCTCGCAAAGTCTACCGGTATAGGGACTCAGAAGATACAGACATTCTTCCACTGAAGGTTAATCTAATTTACAACCCCTTCTCCTCAGGAAACTCGGATAAAGCCATACTGAATCCTGACATGAAATACCCCTTCATGGACAGAATGATGATGAACGGGAACATTTGGAACACCCTTTATGGGGCATCGACTTGGTTCTAATGGAGATACCGGGACACCTGACAGCAGAGCAACAGATACCTGACAAATGAGTTACGGATACGATGTGCTTCTTGATATTCATAACAACTACATGATGGACTATCAATCGTATCTGTAAGTATGTTTTCTAAAGATCAAATATTATTTTATTTAGTGATAACTAGTAGCGAACGAATAGTTGGCATACTTAGCATGAATAGAGGTTCAAGACGGCTGAGTAAAGTCTATATAAAGTACTGTTGATATTAATGGCGGTATCCGTACATTAATTGCTGTCTAAAATAATTGTCCTAACAAATCTTTACGGTTCCTTCTATATATTTGAACTCACTGAATATCGGATGTGCTGTGAAATTTAAACGAGGCGCTCTATAACTTTTCAAGATAATACATTTTAAATACATAGGCCATATATTATTTAGCATTCGAAGTGAAACTTTCTATTTTCTTTACTTTATATATGACTTCAGGTTTTTCTTAATGTAGAATAACCTTAACTGCTCTTTGAGCTTGAATTTGCAAAATCAACAACTATTTACTCAACTTTTCGACGCATTGTGTAATACGGTGAAGTCGCTCGAGCACAAGATTCTATAGGAACATTATGTGAGGGCAGCAGCATTCATTCGACTAACATCAAATTTGTAAAATGGGGTACTACGCTTGGTACTATTTTTATTATTTGAGCCAGTCGGTGGATTACCCTTTAACCTTTTAAGAAGAAATTTCAAAGGGAAATCATAGAATTCTTCAGACGACCGGTTACTCTTGGTATTCTTTTTATATGCACTTTCTTCTTTACCGACACTGTATAAATCAGATTTACATCATTTCATACAGAATATACTTAGACAGTACTAAGAAAATATTCATTCGAATAGCTTAAAGCTCGTTTTCATCGCAACGAGATATTCCATGTGTCCTACCTGTCCGCCAGTAATTTTCAATTTTTTCTATTTTTCATGCCGATGATATCGTACAGTAGGATACGCTAAAATAGTTATATTCGAGGATGGCAGATCTGTTATTTAAGCTTTGACAGCTACTCAATGAAACATATTGGGTATTTTATTTTGCGCGATATTCCTAAAATAGGACCGGTTAACACCTTATCGAAAAATGGATATTTTTAAAAAGGGTGATCATTTATTTCATGAAAGTTAAAAATATATTTAGTAATAATAAATTCACGTTGTTTAAGTCTTTCTGAAATTTAGACAGTACTTGAAAAGGCAGAAAGATATATGAATATAAGAGCTTCTGTCTGCCAGAACTCATAACACCGAGGTTGATTTTCTATATGTCAAAAAGAGGGAAACAGGAGACATCAAACGCGAAAATGTTGAAGTTTTTAGTTTGAACATCGCAAAAACATGAAATTTTTTTATGATTCCTCCAAGAGGGAAGCGACATTTTTTTCAAACTCATCAAAAAAATTTAATAATACATGACACTATGTCTAACTATATCTATGGGATACTCTTTTGTGATTCGTTTACAATTGTTTTTCAATGTTTTCCGTTGCACCATTTTTCAAGATATAATGTTTACACGACACTAACTTTTTAATTGATCATCACATACATTCGGTAAGCTCCATGTAAAAACGTTTGATTTTTGCAATACTTCTTCGCTGCGATATTAATTAATTTTATTTATCTTCGCCGTTTTCTTTATTAAGAAGATTATTATTGCATATAAATTTGTTTGTTAAAAAAACATAATAGAAAAACTCGATACATTGAAAAACGAGCTGCCTCCCTTTTTTAACTCCAGACTGTTTATGAAATATGGTCATACATTTTTGGGTTACGAATATGAACATGGGTAGCCATATATTTTAAAGTATTATTTTAAAAATATTATTTATCTTCGCCGTTTTCTTTATTAAGAAGATTATTATTGCATATAAATTTGTTTGTTAAAAAAACATAATAGAAAAACTCGATACATTGAAAAACGAGCTGCCTCCCTTTTTTAACTCCAGACTGTTTATGAAATATGGTCATACATTTTTGGGTTACGAATATGAACATGGGTAGCCATATATTTTAAAGTATGAATGGAAATTTAATTGAAAACGGTGCGCAATATTTTAATAGTGATTGTGTGGATTTATAACTTAAGAGTGTTAGCTGTAAGTATGTAATTTTGAACCGGATCCACAAGTCGGGCATACTCCTGATTTCACCTACAATATGAAAATGTTATTACGAATTGATTACTATAACTATTAGAAAAATAATAATTGTTGCCATAATTAAAACAAATAATGACATATATTAGTAGTTATTGAAAATATTGGGTTGGCAACTAAATGATTGCGGATTTTTTCGATAGATGATTCTATAAAATCCGCAATCACTTAGTTGACAACCCAATACTATTAAATACCACTGAACTAACACTAATTGCTTGTTAAAAAATATCGTTTTAATTGTCGACGGCGGGGGCGTCAACTAACTTTCATACATACAGCGCCATCTCTTCGACAACCAGCGAAACTGCTTGACTTCCCTCTACTGCGCCAACCACAAATGTGCATGCTCAGTTCATTCGCGTCCGAGTCGCTGCCCACTATTGCCCAAACCAATACCAAAATTCATGGACTTTTTTGAGAAAAAGAAAAATGACAGCTGGATTACATATGAACATCAAAGACTGAATGTATGATACGATACTACATGATGCAGTATCCTAATTGAATCAGTATTTTTTTTTCGCGTGGAGACATTGTTGATTAATTTTCCCCACAGCGCAAAATTATTATTCTGTATATGTGGAATGCAATTTTGTTACCGAGTATATTAACGATTACGAAATATTTGTAAATAAAGAAAGAAGATTCGAAAACTATAACTATAGCTCCAAGAATTTCCCTTCTTAAATTGCCCATTAAGTTAATGAAATAAAAAGCTTCTTTATTTGCTACTAATTTGGCAAATTCTTTGATTTTAGTGGCTTCGGATTGGAAAATCTGCTGGAGCGCAGATTTACCGCGCAGGAGTGGAAAAGCTGGGGAAGTGGAGGGAGAAGCACTTAAGCGCGTGCTCAGGCTAGAGTGCTCATTCTTCCGCGAGCCGGTCTCCTATACTGGTGTCGTGAGATCCACGTCGTATCCATTCCTTTTTTTTTTTTTTCCATTTCCTCTTTACTTATCTCTTTATTTTTTCATATCCTTATTTCTTCTTTACTTCTTTATTTCATTCTCTCTTACCTTATTTCTCAATTTATT
>JARPRG010000515.1:179928-256938 GCA_031001745.1 Hartigia nigra
TGACAGATATTCTTTTAAAGTGTATAGGAATATGAATAATACAAAATGGTCTCGACAGCATTTAGGGATGGATTAGCTACAACAGCTTCGTTTTGCACAATTTTACAGTTCTTAGCTGGCATGTAAGTATTTTATGCGTATACAAAGTGAAACCTAATCTAACCTTGAAGATAATATATTATCGCACTTTATTAACAATTATGCCACGTTATTCAAAAATTTGTTAAGAAAGAAACGTTTGTTTTTAGATTAGTATGTCGAAAAATTGTTAAGAACGGAACCACAGGGGAAACATCTGGGTTGGCTTTTGTGACATGCTTTATGTCGTAAGTATTTATTTCTCAAGATACAATTTCTCTTGATATTTTATATAATAACTGAATTAATAATTGATCTGGGAAGACTTTACTTGTTAAATGATATTCAAAAAAATTAAAAGCAATATATTAATATATTGTATTTAAAAATTGTATATAACTGAAAGTTTCGATTGTATCATATTATATATATGTATCAATAAAATATGACCTTGTTCTGTTGAAACAGATGTCATTAATATTTTTACACCTGTATGTAATTGTTGAATTTATATATATTTCATTTGATATGTCGATTTGAAGGAATTGGCTAATATAAATTCATATATGATTTTGACATATAGAACCTGCTTAACACTACTCTGTTCAATCTTATTTCGTTATAGTCTCCTTTTGCAAATGTTTGGTAAAATAATTTTCTGATGCTCTGTTATATCATATTACATGTATCTTGATTAGTACTGTTTTATCAGCAGTAAAAATTTTTACAATGTATCCTGAGCATTAATTAGTGTCTTACTGTATATATAAATAATCTTATAACGAATTATTAAAATTAATTTTTTTGTTACAGATGTAGTCTATGGTTACTCTATGGGATTTTAATAGAGGATTCGTTCATTGTTTTAGTCAACATTTTTGGAACATCCTTACAACTGGGTTACACATTTGTTTTCATATTATATAGTGTGAAAAAATCTGTTGTCATAAAACAATTTGCAGTGGCTATATCTTTTGTCACTGCAATATATTTGTACTCTTCCTCGGAACCAGATAAAGTATTTACAACGAAATGGATAGGGTTTTTAAGCTGTGGTTTGACCATAATATTCTTTGCATCACCATTAACCATGCTGGTAACTTATTTATTCCATTATAGTCAAAAATTAATTATTTTAATAAGTATAAAAATATCATAGTTATCTGTCAACATGCATTAGCATTAATCATATAAATTTTGATTTATATGTTTTATATTTCAGGCACATGTGATGAAAGTTAAGAGTGCAGAAGGCCTGCCATTTCCAGTGATTATTGCCTCACTTATTGTATCTTGTCAATGGTTCATTTATGGTTGTATTCAAGATGATCCTTTTATCAAGATACCAAACTTTCTTGGTTCGATATTGTCTGCCTTTCAGTTATCTCTTTTTGTAATTTATCCTGACAAGAAATCTGACCAAACACGGCTTATATAACAATAAATTATGTTACATGTCCTATTTTTATGAAGATTTTATTTAGAATAATATATGTACACACTCATGTTTATACTGGATTCTTCGCGAAACTAAATGTGATACTTCATCAATCTATTACAAGTATTTTAATAATGCATTTTTGGACTCAAAGAAGATTATATAAAGTGACATAAGCATATCTTATTAGGAAAACATAGAAAAATATATTATAAGTCTCATAGCCAATCCAAATTATTAGTGTAATTACTATATAATGTTAAAACAATACAAAACACTGATATAAAATCCATTTCTTAATTTATCTAATCCATTCTAAAAACATTAGTTTCCGTTCAGAGATTTCAGTCGGCACGTAACTGCAGTCACGTAAAGATGTTGATTAATGTTAATATTTATTAAGTTCAATAATGTATTATACATATTTTCTCGAAGAATAAAGAAATCTCTACATAGAGTATTTTTTAAATCATCAAATCCAGCGCACAGTCAGCGCAATAATAGATGACTTCGAGAGGACGTAACCTCAGACAAGTGCGCGTTAAAGTATTTATGCCGAGAATTCAGCGACGATTTTATCACGATGCTCGAAGGACTCGTAGCCTGGGTACTGAATAATTATTTAGGAAAATATGTGGAAAATCTGAACACCGATCAACTCAGCATAGCCTTACTCTCAGGTGCGGTTATATTATGTGTTTACTTATCTTAGCCTCAATACACTGATCATCATCAATGTTTATTAAATTTATCATTTATCCTTAAGGAACTTTTGGCTGCACTCTGCGTCATTGTCTATAACGAGACCCTGATTAAGAAATGTTAACTCATTTGCGTTTTAGCCTTGACATTCCTTCTAAGAGAAATTACAATTCTCGTTATACTTAAGTATAATTCTGTATATCTATTTGTCAGCACACAAAATACTTTTGATCGTTCCTTTATTTAAATCTTCCTTCTGGATAGATAAGATTATTTTATTAAATAAAGTATATCATCTTTTATTATTATTAAATATTTTACTAGTTTTTATCCAAAAGTTATCTTTAAAATGTCTTAAAGACAATTTTGGATAAAAAGATCATGTTTTCTTTCATTTTTCTTTCTCGTTAAATAAATCATCTTATTTGTATTTACTTTTGATACTCAGGAGAGGTTGAACTTGAAAATTTGCCATTGAAACAAGAAGCATTGCGTCATATTGGACTTCCAGTAGAAATTAAAGCTGGCTTCCTTGGAAAAGTTCGCCTACAAATTCCAGTACGTCAGATACGAACTGCATCATGGGTTATAGTCATTGAGCAATTGTACTTGGTTGCAGGGCCAATACGTTTAGCAGAGGTAATTTTATGACACTTTAGAAAAAATATTCATCATGGTAGATGTTAATATTGAAAACATTAAATTTTCAGTATGACAATGAAGCTGAGGAACAAGCAGCATTAGAATATAAACTTAGCAGATTAGAAGCATTAGAGGCCAGATGGCGTGCCGATACAGAACGGGATCCAGGATACTATGCTGCAAGCTACAGTTCCTGGCTAAATTATGGCACATCCTTAGTAACCAACATTATAGAAAATCTTCAGCTGAATATAAAAGACGTGCACTTTCGATACGAGGACGACGTCACCCTTGCATCAGATAATGGTACATATCCTTTTGGAATGTAATTTTAATTGAAATTTTATATTGAAACAGAATTAGCGTGAGGTAATATCTACTTCAGGTGATGGTATTGCTTTGGGTGTGACTATTGGAGCCTTAACGGCTCAAAGTTGCGACGCAAGCTGGATTCCAGGGTCAACATCTTGGAATCTTGGCGATGCGTCTTTCAAGCTCATGGAACTAGACGGCCTTTCTGTATATTGGAACCACCTTAAGAAAGATCAATTTTTCGGCAACCTTAATCTCGGTGAATTGGCTGTAAGTTCAAAAAAAACAGTCTCTATTGAAATTTTCAACTGGTTTTCTACACTTCAATGAAGTTTTTACTGTTGTATACAGTGTGTCATATTGGATTGACTTACAGATTGCTATGAGCGAATCTAAACAAAGTAAAAGGAAGCACATTCTATCGCCAGTGAGTGCTCGAGCTCATATAAAACGAGATAGATCCGACAGACCTCTACGTTCTGCAAATAGACCACGAGTTGTCTTAGATCTATCGCTGGACCAAGTACCACTTGCTATAACTGATGTAAATACATTGCTTAGAGAATCATGAAGCACCGCACCATGAAGTATTGTTAAAAATCGTACTTTCTGTGTTATGCAGGTGCAGTACGAAGAGATGGTAAAATGCGTTAAACAATTGGAAGACATTGACCGACAAAGAAGGCTACGACGTTGTAGACCAACGCAGTCAATATGCGAAGCACCAAAGGAATGGTGGAAATATGCAGCGAGGTATCATATAGGCCATGATACTCTAAAACCTCGATGTACCTGGGAAGATACTTTACGACGTGCTAGGGAGAATGTTGCGTACGTTGAAGCTTGCGCAAAATTGCTAGGTAACGTGACCTGTAGTACTCGAACCTAATTTCGCATTCTCAATCCGCTATTAACAGTCTGGTTAATGCATGCTGCCTTTTTTAATTCTTTGACAGTTTGAATTACAAAACTTATGTTAATGGTATATATATTGTTACATATTATAAATATTACCGTAAAATCAGCTACTTTATATATAATTATCAAATTCCGCGCGATACGGAGTATCGTTCTTGTTCTTGCTGTAACATAATCATGAAATGCAATCGGTCGATTATATTATAGTATTGTAATCATCTGTTTGATGAAAAAAGTGTACTGCAGTCATCCGGTCACTTGTTTCTCATATGCTTAGGAACACCTACGGCGATCTTGCCATCGGAAACGAAGCAACTCAAGGAGGTTGTGGAACAAGACAGGAGTTACGACGAATTACGCGTGTTGCGTGAAATAGCAATGACAAAAGTGCGTCCGCTAAAAACGACGGAGAGTAATAGCAATAATGTAAGTTCCCCGCAGGCACGGGGTATGCTAGTAGAATGGTTCCCACAATGGTGGGGCTGGTACTCAAAAACGACAAATAGTAACCAGAGTCAATCATCGACCTTTGACGGAGAATTGCTAGATGCCTTGGCTGATACCATGGACGACGACACACTGCTACGTAGGGACACTGTTTTCGGACAATTTAATTTTGCCCTGAGCCGTGGTGCCATCTCTCTATGTTCTGATGAGAAGACTGTAATGGAATTGCGTTTTGAAAAAGTCAACCTGAGTTACGAGTCCCGACCTCGTTCGGGTTCACATAAGTTCTCAGTAAGTCTTGGGGCGCTCTACCTTCACGACTTCCTCACGCAGAACTCTAGCTTCCCTGTTCTGGTTCAGCCACAAAATGTATTGAGTTCTACGGGTTCCTCATCAAGACTTCGCGGATCGTCCGACAAATTAACTAGTCAACTGTCTACTCTTTTCGAGCTGGTTTATGAGAAGAGGCCATTGCACCTGAGCATGGACCATTCGTTGCGAGTTCACTCGCGATCTCTAGATGTTGTTTATAATCCCGTAGCAATTAGATGGCTTATAGACTTTATATGCGAGCCGCACAGACATGCGGCTAATCAGAAACTTCAAGCTATGAAGAGGAGGACGCGTAGGCAGCTGATGAAGAATTGGGAGCAAATACTCGAAGGGGATTTTGTATACAGATCATCTTGGGACTTACAGTTCGACATTTCTGCACCACAAATCTTGCTGGTAGAGAAATTCACTGATGCAGGTAATATAGTCTTGTAGTAATTAAGTGTAAACTAGTTTTTCTTATATATTTGGCAAAGACAATTCAGTAAGAATAACTTTTGATATTTTAGGGGCAGCTGTTGTCGTAGTGGACTTTGGGCGATTGCATCTATCTAATAGTAAGGATGAGGTAGTTCTGCAACCAGGATCACCTGCAGCAAGTGACGACGATGATGAAAGATATGAAACACCGTGTTCGACACCACCAGGTAGTCAAGAAAGTGGATCGCTACAGGAAATACAAGCCTTGTCAGAGGCAGCTCTGCACCAAAGACTTTACGACCAATATATAATAGATCTGGCAGATCTTCAAGTCTTAGTTGGCAAAGTTCGAGATAATTGGAAGCACGCGCGTACACGAGGGATGTCGAATCTTCATGTTTTGGAGAGATTCAATATTTCTCTTCAGATAGAACGACGAATCATCACAACAACCGATCCACAGTTTCCATCAGTAACTGTGTCTGGTAATCTACCAAGATTAGTGGTTCATGTGAACGAACAGAAAGTGGAAGCAATTCGATCTATGTGCAATTTGCTGGCTGGTTCAATGGGTAGTGTTGAGATGAATGAACCAGGAAGTCCGAAAAAAGAAGAAAGTATAGAACGTCCTTTGGGCTGTCCAATGATGATTCAATTTATTATTGATCGAATGACTTTTGAACTTCAATCAAGAGGTCGTAGTGTCGCAGAATTACAAGTTTCTGGTGTGCGCGCATCATTAAGTAAAAGACCTGCAGACTTGAGTGCGTCGTTGTCAGTTCATGGACTATTGTTAGTTGATGCGTTGCAGGAATTTGGACCGGATTTTGAATTATTGGTTGCAAGTCACAAGCATGTGGGTATGGACAGTGTTTCAGGGAGTTTGCGTGATTCGGAACCGACTTCACCAACATCTCCCAACTCACCAGGATCACCCGACCCTTCGGTACCTAGGAGATTGACATCCTCCGTTGCTCTATCACGGGCATTATCTACTCTTGCGCATGATTCGAAAAATCCAATTACCTCAAAAAATAATTCTCTGATTGGTCTGGATCAACTGGATTCAGAAGCTTTAATAGTGGTTGAGCTCATGCTGGTCGACGATCCGTGTGAAAGTCTTCGAGTAGCTAATATACAATTCAATAATTTAGATATCATTGCAAATCAGGAAACGATAGTAGAACTTATGGGCTTTGCCAGAAGACTGTTTCCGCAAGAGAACAAGAATAAAAGAAACCAGCGGCAAGAATCACAATCTAGTGTCACATCAGAATATAAGTCATCAACCAGAACAGAAATTACATTTGACTTTCATCGTCTAAACGTATTACTGTTGAGAGCAGTCATGCAGGAAAGCCATTTGGTGGGACAGAAAATAGCGACTGCTACTATGTCTGATGCAAGAATTCAAGCTACCCTGGCGTCTGATACATCAGTGTCAGGTTCGTTAGGAGGACTTCAGGTCCTAGATCAAACTCCTACAGGAAAGACGCACCAAAGAATCCTCAGCGTCGGTCGAGATCCTTTGGCAGATCCTCCTCGTCATCCTCTGGAACATTTTACCCTTGTCAATCAACCTGAGGCTTTTCGATTCTCTGCTAATCGCAGTACGCACTACGCCCCACCATTAGAGAAGTCAGATATTACAGAAAACCTTACGGAAATCACAGTTAGAATAGGAAGTGTCTGGTATACTCATGCTCCTCATCTCATCTCTGAATTGAGATCTTGTGCCGATGAATTTAAACAATACTTGAGCAACTTAGCGAGACAAATTGGAGCAGCTGCTACAGACATGGCTATTGGATTGGTCAATGCTGAAGATTGGTCCGTACCACAACGTCGAAGATTACCAAGCTTATCCGCTGATGCTCCTGAGCAATTTACGAATCCTATTCTCAGATTAGATGTCCTGTTAGATAGTCCAGTACTCGTTATACCCAGGAGTTCACACAGTACCCAAGTTTTCGTGACACATTTAGGAACGATGTCTTTACAACACGAACCACCAATCTCTTCAAGCTCTAGAAACAAAATTACCTTTGAGGTACGCGATATGAACCTCTACTCTCTGGATGTTAATATGAGACCTGCTCATCCTCATGGCGTGTAAGTACAACACAACAAATGTTAATTTTGATATTATATCAGATTTCTGTCATTTAAATAATTTTTATAGTCAGATTCATGGCGGCTTGCCAGCTCGCGCAGAAGAAATGTACAACTGCAAAGAATCAGGAAAACCAATTCTTCACGATACCGTATTAAAAGTCGTAGTGGAACGTGAACCGTACAGACCTATTCAGAGTCCAGGTTTTCTCTCTGAAGTAGATGGTCCAATAGTTCAAGTGCATGGTACAGTGGTGACACCATTGAAAGTTTCCTTATCAAGAGGACAGTACGAACAACTCTTAGACACAATCAACAGACTATTCTCTGCTGAAGTGATGGAAACCATGATACGAAAACCCCAGACATCACAACCAGTCTCCTACTACTCGGATAGATTTGATTTGCCATTAAAAGTATTGTTCGAACTTCCCATACTGAGCGTAGAACTGAAGCAGGATCATCTGGAACAACCATTGGTGGCTCTATCCATGCGCGACTTTATAGCTAAATATGAAAAGTTACAGAAATTCGAATCAACAACGCAAGTTGCACTTCGATCTTTATTGATGGAGGATTTATTATGCGCCGTAGGATCCAGGTACAGGTATATGATGCAATCTACTGCACCGACAAGAGCAAGGTTACCTGTTGGAGTATCGCGGTCCTGTCCTGACTTAGCCTTTGCTCAACAATGGAAAAATAATTTTGGTTGGGGTAGCTTACCTGATCGATTGGAGACAGATACACTTTATGGTGCGGTACCGGCGCACTGGAAAAGAAAACCAGTCTCTCTGGTGCATACACCAAATACTCCACCACCATCTCCAGGAGTCGTTAGCGAAGAAAATCTCATCTTGATCAGTATTCGTATTACACAACCAATACAAACTGGCATAAGTGAGGAACCTTCGGAAGAATGCAAATTTGTTTCGGTTGATTTCAACTGTCTGGATTTAGTTGTCAGCGTTGAATCTTGGATGGTGGTTTTAGACTTTCTGGGAATAGGTGCACCTAACTCAATTGGACCGAATGTTACTATGCATAGAACATCTGTTGATACAGATCTAACAAATGGATATGATAGTGTGGATGGATCTTGTGATACGGTATCAATGAAATCTGAAACCGAAGTGGAAGTCAGGTCGTTAACCTTAGTCCTGATTCAGTCACAACGAGAAATCGCTAAAGCCAATATTTCCAATGCCAGTGTTCATGTTCTTAAAGCTGGAGGAAAGACATCAATTTTTGGCTCTTTGGGATCGATGTCTCTTCTTGATCTGACACCTCATGGTAGATTATATCGAGAAAGGTATATTTTAATACTTTTGTCATTGAGTAGAAATTTTTTTCATTTAGTTAGTAATGATTCATTTATTCTAAAGGTTCCTATCTTCAGGCCGAGAAGCCCTGAACTTTCAGTATACGAGTTACTCAGATTCAGATAATCGAGAATATGATGCTCGACTGAAGCTTAAAATGTCAGCTGTACATTACGTTCACACTCAGCGCTTTGTGTCCGAGTTGCAAGCGTTTTTCAGCCACTTTTCACAGCTGCGAACTGTCATGGCAACTCTACGAGCTGATGATGGTACAGTTGTTGATATGAACAGACGTAGCATGCGACTGTCATTGGAATTACACGCTGGTGCACCTGTCATCCTCTTACCTGTCAGCTCAAGATCCGAAGAGTTAATTCTTTTGGATTTGGGAGAACTGACTGCTCACAACTCATTCGAATTTTCTGAACAAGCAGCTGAATGTCTTCTTGACGTGATGCTACTCGAACTAGTAAATATGGATGTTTTCGCCGTGAAGAAACTAAAAACTGAGGATGATCAATCCGATTTAGATTGCTTGGCAGTTGGTGGATTTTACGTAAAAAAGCTGGGTCCATCCTTGCTTACCGAAAAGTGCCACTTAAGTTTGAAAGTTGAAAGAAATTTAGACTATCGTGTCAGTCGAGCCATTCCAGACTTAAGCGTGCGTGGTACTTTATCCACCATGGACTGTGCATTGGATCCAGCCCAGTACATGCTGATACGTGGTTTGCTGTCTTACAACATAGGGGAAAATCTTGATGATTTAAGGATATATATGCAGGATCTAGGAACAGTTACAGATTTTTCAACAACTAATGATCAGGCAAGATTTTCTTGAGCGGATGATATTTGAGTGCTAATATTTAGAGAATAAAAAATTCAGTATTATATTTGATATTAAATATAGGTGGACAAAGTTTGGACGAAATCCTGGATTGGATTGGAATTGGTGAACGTGACCCTGAGACTTCATCCCAATCATGGTTTAGCTGCACTGGCCTGTGTCAACTTCATTAAGTCGAGATTAACTTTAGATTCCTTGAGTGATGGCTCACAGGATATTGACTTGGTGTCACGTGAGATCTTAGTTACTGATACAAGATTTCAGGATGAACCTCTTAATCGACATTCTAACGTCTTCACGAGTATTCTTCAGCCATTGCGCAATGCAGGTGTGAAAGAGCACAGATCACTTTTACAAAGTTTAGTTATAATAGTTTACGAATTTTCACCGACGACGTTAAATACTATTTATATTATGAAAATAACAAAATGGATTAACGCACTATTTAAATTTCAGGAGCTGAGGATCGCGTGCAGGCTGAGGTGCATCACAGAAGAAGGACAAATATTGCAGCAACAACTATTCTGCTGCACAGTATGAGACTAACTGCCATCTTGGATTGGTGGGAAGCCGCCAGGGACTTTTTAATGCTTAACGCACCTGAACCAGCTCCTATTCCAGGAATATCGAGAACAGTGCTTTCTCATGATCCAGAAGAGATCCAGGAGACCATCCCCATAGAATTTAAGCTGAATATCACAGATTCCGAATTGGTTCTAGTCGAGGATACCTCGCTATTTGACACCAACGCAGTTATTCTGAAGTCAACCACAGTTCTTGTGTATCGTTCGAATCCTCAACATGGAGAGAAACCCTTGTCCTGTAATTTATCTAGGTGCGAGTTATTCTCTTGCATCTTAGGTATGGAGGATGAAACTGCACTCTCGATAATTGATCCAGTTAGTGCAAGCTTGGAGTTGACTCAGGACCGAACCTTGGAGATACAACTTCAGCCAATGAGCGTCCGTTTGAGTTATCATGATGTAGCGATGTTTGCTCGTATGTTGAGTTCTTTGCCGAAACAGACTCTCTGGGCTAAGCAAAGATCAAGTGCATCATCACCCAATGCCAGAAGTCATGTTGTCAAACTCTCAGCTCTGGGATTTGCTGAAACAGATTGCGAAGCTGCACTCCACAGATGCAATGGTCAATTGGATGACGCGGCACTTTGGCTTACACAAAATGCAGTACCCAGCACTGAAGCAGTTAGAAACGGAATTGGATTTTCTCAAGTGGAACTTCAAACATCTTGCCTTAGGTATGAAATGCTTCATTTTGCTGTTATCGTGTAGTGATAGTAGATTCTATTATCTGTATTTTGTTATTCTAGAATTTGTGTCATTGACGATTGTCGGGACGCCGACGTACCTTTACTTGAGTTGACATTGTCGGATCTATTAGCACGTCAAGCCCTTCCCGGAGCCGGACTTGTATCATCAACTTTTACAGTGAACTATTATAATCGAGTATTAAGCGGATGGGAACCTTTTGTAGAACCTTGGAGAGCCACAGTCGAATGGGAACAAACTTTAACGAGTTCGTTAGCCCCAAAGAGATTACAAATGTCCATCAACTCGAGCGACTCCGTTAACGTTAACATCACGTCGACTCTCGTGGAGCTAGTACAGCTGGTCAAGCATAATTGGACGCAAGATTACTATTTATCTAGCAAGGATATCGTGAGTAGACCGTTCGGCAGTCAACCAGGATACAGAAGACGGTCTCCGTTTGTGCCATTTGCTTTGAAAAACGAGACAGGATCCCTAATTTGGTTCAAGACTTTTATTGCTACTGCTGATGGTGTACGAGAAGTTGGACAGCATGATGAAACTAAGGGAGTTTTAAATAAGGATGAGACTTGGGTAGAAGTTGCGCCAGGTGCAACTGTACCATTTACATTCGAAGGAAGAGGAAAGCTTAGGCATCATTCAACTCATATCGTTCGAAGACATCAAGTTGCTGTTCTGGTTGATGGATGGAGACCAGTTGATCCTGTTACTGTTGATAGGGTTGGCATTTACTTTCGACATGCATACACAGAAACCAAGGGATATCAGGTTGCTTTATCTTTTCAGCTGATTTGAAGTATGACATATATTCAAGTCAACTCAGTGAACTTATTTGTCAACATTAGTTTCAGTCTGCATACAAAGCCAGGGTTGTTTTTGCTGTTGAATTAGAAGGATCAGCAAGGAAGTTAGTAACAGTACGTTCTGCTTTGCAAGTACTCAACAAATTAACGTACACCGTTGAAGTGAAGCTGGAGAAACCTCTTGGTTGTTAGTAATATTCTATAGTTAATTATATTATATTTTACATATATCAATGGTTATTACAATCATTTATAAAATCTCAGATGTGCCAACGTATCCTAACGTGAGTGGAAGAACATTGCAAGTGGCCGCACAATCAACTGTATCAATTCCATTAACGCACACTGGAGTACAAATGTGGCTCAGACCTGTTCATCCAGGATACTCGTTCCAATATTGCATGGAACCTATTGATTGGACAACGGTTAAAAAACCTTCAGAGATCATTGAGATTCATACAACCTGCAAAACTAATCAGAACAACATTTTTCGGTATTAACGAACAAGATAATTGTGTGCATTATAACATTGTTATTTAATATTGAACCTAACTATACTTAACTTTCTTTTATTAGAATGTGCGTTGCCGTGAAAAGAAATAATTATCCAGCTGATGTTGGCCAAGTGGTTCCTGCACATTCAATATCTCTACTCGCACCAGTGACGCTTACCAATTTATTACCACATGAATTCTTGTACAGTGCAGGATCAGAGAATGGTCGAATTCCACCAGGAGAAAGCGCAGATCTTCATGAACCAAATGTGAACGAACAACTTGAAATTACGATACGACTTGATGGCTACTCTGGCGCAGGAACAGTGAGGGACTTATTGCATAAGCATATTTAGGGTCACTTAGATTCTATGAAATCATTTATTTACAGTTGCTACTCCCGCAAAATAGTGGTTCATTCACGGGTCGATTACGCTTGTCGGATTCATTGGGCAGAATTTTGTTCCTCTATGCAGCAATAGTAGTAGAAAAAGGATCAGCACTCCGAGTGAACATAACGGCACCTTATTGGATAATAAATAAAACTGGTCTGCCACTGGTTTTCCGTCAGGAAGGTGTTGGTACGGAAGCCGCTGGACAATTTGAAGAACATGAAAAGGCACGAATGGTAGCACCATTACTATTTTCATTCAGCGACGAAGAAGCCAGTCGAACACTCTCAGTTCGAGTTGGCACCGCAGTTCATCCTCAAGGCGTGCCTCAATGGTGTCAGCATTTTCATCTACAGCTGGGAGTACAGGTGATTTTCACAACAATGTACAATATTAATGCAAATTTTCCTGTAACGTCAGACAATCTAATAATCCTACAGGTGCCTCGACTCAGAGTTAGTCTTAGAGATGGTAGACCAGACATCGTCTACCTTATTGGAGTTGCAACAAGAGCCGCAAGAGGACGCTATCGGGCAACAACAGTTGTCACACTTTCACCGAGATACCAATTGCATAACAAATCATCATGCACATTGGAATTGGCTCAAAAGTGTTTTACCACCACAGTTGTAAATTGAACTAAAATTTAACGTACAGTATGCATTTTCTGTTATGATGTAATATTACATACGTTATTCCATTTTATGTATCAGAGTCATCCAGGAGCACAAGCAACGTATATAACGGCTATGCCAGATTGTCACATGCCTTTCCACTGGCCAAGATTGGATAAAGATCAGTTGCTCTGTGTCCGTATGATCGATGTAAATAATTGTGCTTGGTCCGGTGGAATTCAGCTGGATGGCAATTACTCATTGACTATTAATTTGCGCGATAGAACTGGCAAAATGCACTTTCTGCGGGTTGATGTCGTTCTGCAGGAAAGTACTTACTTCATTGTCTTTACAAATGCTGATACGATGCCGCCGCCTATACGCGTGGATAACTTCTCAGAGGTTCCTCTAGTGATCAATCAGGTATTCTTTCACGTACTGTATTACCTTCATCAATTCTTCTAAATCCATTAATGACTCTTATATAACACTTAAACAGAGTGGCATTGCTGAAAGCTTACAATGGACTGTGAGACCACACTCATCAGTTCCTTATGCACTGGATGAACCAACACGTCCAGCAACCTTGACAGTAACTGCACCAGGCGGTGTAACAGGATCCTACGACTTGAATATACTTGGAGAGAATAGGGGCTTGACTTATGAAAATTTTATCTACATTGCTTTCACTGGTAAGTATTTTTCGATTATCAATAATCATTACGGTCGCAGCAGGTCATTTTCATGATAACACTATGTTCAATTTGTTCTTTTGAACCTAGGAACTTTTAAAATCGACGGCGATCTCGGAAACGGAGAAACTGGTTTAGATCCACTTGATGTAGAAACTCAACGATTAGTCCTAGAAGCAGGTCCTAGTGGTTGGGTAGGTCTACGACGTAAACAGTACGGTGCACGTAATCAACTTTGGAGAATGACTGGTGATGGGCAACTGCAGCATGAAGGTGTGTTCATAAAATAAAGGATTGCATAATTAAAGTAAAGTTTAATTAAATGCACGAATTTCAGTTATTCTTATTTATAGGATCCAGCCCTCCAAGGGACAAGCATGCGAGAACACCCGACACTGTTCTGGTGTTAGATATTGCTGGTACCGCACCGCAACCATTCACATATTGTTCCTTGGCTCTTCGACGACCTGATCCCAGAAGAAGATCTACACAGACTTGGAGATTCACTGATGACGGCAGACTCTGCTGTGCACATCAAAATATGTGTGTACAGTCCAAAGACGGCTTCATGGGTCTTCAAGAAGGTTCGTTTTTAATAATTTATTAATCTTTGTATAACTCCTCCTAAACCATGTACAGTAATGAAAAATACTAGCTCTGTTAAATATTGTATTTTATTAAGATGTAAGAAGATTATCCAGTCTACTTAGTATGTATAGGTCCATATCCTCAATTTTTGGTAGCATTAGAATTATTATCCTAATGCGTTGATATATTTCTTTATAGCCTCATCGTCATTTTTTTTTTCTCACGTGTAATCAGTTTTCTCTTATTTTATTCAATATCTTTGATATATACTTCAGCAAAAAAATCCGCGAAGCTTTTAACTGGTCGAGGAACTATAATATATTTCTATTACAACTTGCAGTGATTTTTATTATTTTTTTTATGGAAGTACCCAATTTTTAAACCAGTAAAAATGTTACAGGCGGCGGTGTCGCCCGCTGGCAAATGTGTACGTATAACATAGAACTCAGTTTAAACTCCGTCGCTTTTGTGATATGCCGTATCAAATCGAATATTTGTGCATTCCAATTTTTACTACTCCATTTCACGCATTTGTTTCGACATTCAGTATCTTTAAAATATTAAGCATGTATAGTTATCATTCCTTTGTGCACTTCAGAAGTTTATGAAATGGAAGTAATGAATTTTCAAGGAATTTTCGTATTTCTTATAATAATATGCATTAATACTTTGCTTAATTTTTGTCACATCATCGCCATCACTTTTTTTATCATTAATCCTTAATAAATATAATATTCCCACATATCTTTATGTTGTATCTCTACGTGTCTTTCTGTTCTTTCTATCACATTATCCAATACCGTAAAATCTCGATTATTCTAATTAATAAAATGGGATAGAGGTGAAGCTAGATTCTACTGTATTAAAATTTCTCTCAATTTCTCAGTAATATTCCAATATTAAGATATTAGTTTGACGGATAATTTCATTTTGTCGTTTTAGGGAGCGAGGCCGCATTAGGACCACAGACACACAGCAGTCCTCCACCAATTGAACAGCGTGTTGGTAGACAAAGACTGCGACCTGGTTCTGGTTTTCTATCTGTTAGAGTTACGACCGACGGGCCAACTAGAGTATTACAAGTGTTGGATATTCTGGAAAGAGTAAGGCTTCATACAAAATTTGTAATTTAGTTAATTATTTAATTACGTAAGGTAAGAACAACGTTTCATATTTTTCATAGAAAAAGATGTTTGCCTCCCCAGAAGAACGAGACTGGTCGCACATTGCTATAACCGAACGACCGACCCAGTCGAATACAGAGTCGCCGAGCACAGATTCTCGTGAACTTCAGTTAAATTTGCGCTTACGGGCTGGTTTAGGACTTTCCATAGTATCAAGAAAACCTGCCGAGGAGTTGCTCTTCGCTCGATTCGCCGGAATTGCGTTAGAATTGGTCCGAATGCCAAGTAGCACTGCACTTGATGTGAGCGTTGAAGATGTTCAGGTATAATAGTGATGAAGTTCTGTTCAGTACACTGTGTAATATATTACGCTGTTTATTTAAATATTCCAATACACCTAGATCGATAATCAACTATTTGAAGCGCAATGCTCATCGGTACTGTATACAACAAGAACTGCCAGACCGGATTCAGAAGCCAGACCTGCCGTACATCTGGTGGCAGAGAAATTGCCATCTAAAAAACGAAATGCTGAAATTTATAAACATCTGGTACTTACGGTAAAACCTCTTTGTGTTCATCTGGAGGAACGATTGATTTTAAGACTTGCCGCCTTTGTTGGCGCTGGACGATCCGAACTTGACGCCCCGGTCGATGAGAATGACTTCAAGGCGCAGCGTTTCATTTTAGAAGTATCTGCTGCACACGCCACTAGATATTACTTTGGTGCTTTAAAACTTGTTCCCAGTCAGGTAATTTTGTTTGTTATAAATCTGGCGTTCCCTCGTTACAACCTTTATGCTTCTAGATAAAATTGAGTGTTCTTACTTCAACTAAATTGCCACCACAATTACAAACTATAAAACGGAAGCTTGGTTTGACGTTAATAAAGTTTGAAGATGCGACGATTGAATTAGAACCGTTTATTAAAAGACATCCTTTTGAAAGCAGCCAGTTTCTGATTCACTCGATTATAAAGCATTACAAAGACGTAAGTTGATACTACAAAACATGAAATGGGTTAAATACATTCTAATTACGAATACGGTCTTAACGCGTGACATTATTTTCAGGAGTTAAAATGGCAAGCTGCAGTCATTCTGGGATCCGTAGACTTTTTAGGAAATCCCTTGGGTTTCATGAACGACGTATCCGAAGGAGTGTCTGGTCTGATTTACGAAGGCAGCGTGAAAACTCTAGTAAAGAATGTAACACATGGGATTTCGAATTCGGCTGCGAAAGTTACAGAATCTTTGTCTGACGGCCTCGGCTGGGTAATAATGGATGAAAGACATGAAGAAACTAGACAAAAAATTCGTTCGAATACCGCAGGCAGTAGCGACCACTTAGTTGCTGGTCTAAAGGGACTTGGATTTGGACTTCTCGGTGGTGTGACTAGTATATTCAAACAGACATACGATGGTGCCACTAACGAAGGCTTTCCCGTAATTAATCATATCTAATCAAATTCAGTGAATACGCTTTTACAAAATATTATTTAACTTTTTTCCTTAACAAAAATTATAGGGATTCTTCGCTGGTTTCGGAAAAGGTGTTGTTGGAACATTGACTAAACCCGTTGTCGGTGTTCTTGATTTGGCAACGGAAACGGCCACGGCAGTTCGTGAAACAAGCAGAAGGTAAAAAATAAATTCGTATACTATGTGAACTCTTACTTTACGTGTTAAAGAGATAATGCTGAATAAGTATTAAATTCTCTGTGCTATCTTAGCGCTCATCGAGCTATACCAAAAAGAGATCGGTTACCTCGAGTAGCAAGTGGACCTGCAGGGCTTTTACCGCCATACAACCATCAGCAGGCTGAGGGCCAGGAATTCTTATACAGCATAAATAATCGTGACTATTCTGAATTATTCGTAGCCTACGAATGTCTTCGTAGTGGTACCGATGATCTCAGAGTACTAGTATCAAATGAACGTGTACGAGTTATATCTGGTGGAACTAAAGGCGTCGTTACTGAGGTCAGCCTCGCTGATCTGTTGCATTGTCAACCTACGCACAAGCTCGAATCCAATGGCAATATGTTATATTATATTGAATTAACGTCAAGAACGGATTCAACATTAACAATTAGTTTTGACGGACCTGAACCATTGCGTCGACCGAAAGTTCGTTGCGATAATGAGGATGTGGCAAAATGGGTAACAACAGCTTAATCGGATTTACTTCAACAACATAATATTTTTGGTCGAATATTTTTATTTACTTCTTTTTATAGGTTTCACAACAAATTAACTATGCAAAAGGCATGCACGAGGAACGCAGCTTAACGCTTACTTCGTCAGACAATATGCTTGACGATATTCACTGTTATAAATAGACATCGATTACACCGATTCGGACGGTTACGAGACTGATATAAGGTATGAAGCGTTGAAGGCTGTAAATTATAAGATTCTGGATATGATTAGATTCATGGAATAAGGTATACCATTATTGATTACGTTTACGCGCCGTGCTTGAACCGCTTTATTTACGATTTATGTAAAAGTTTAAAACGCGGTGTGCAAACGTATTCATTGGCACAAATGGTTAAATGCTTTCGCATTTAAATTTACCAACCTAATAGTATAGTGAGTACAATGTGTATTATAAGAATCAAGGGAGATATATATTATTTTCGTCAATGAAGACTTTATTTACATTGAAAATCAGAAGGATTATGTGTTAAGATGTCAACTTCATTACTGCTGTATATAACAAATACTCTAGTATCTGCTAACTTGATTCCACTCGTTTCGACCTGGTGTATAGTACTCTCATATGGGAAATAGCTATATTAAATATTTTATTCTTGAATATCTTATTTCTTAATGGTCACGTTGAGTGGAATGGAGTTGGAGAGTGATCGAACCTCTGATTCGATATTACCGCAATACATTGCATTTAGCATAAGGTCATAGCAATTTGATTTTTAAGTTATCAGTTGTAACATAGATATCTTGTAATAATATGTAATAATAAACATCGCGTTGATCGTTGCCTTTGTTAGACATGTAGTATACATTTGTTCTACTGTTGGATTCTTATTATCTAATTGTAGATTATTTATTAATCTTGTAACCAAAATACTTAAAAGATTTTTTTACAAAAAAATAGAACAATTTCTTTGGAGCGTATATTAAGCAAATAAGTTTTGATCGGTTTTGTATCATGAAATACGTTTTTATCTTTTTATTTCCTTTTCTTGGCTGTATTCTTAATCGTGAAATAAATCCAAATTATATCTTTTCATATGATTCAAGATGTTGATGAAAAGCAAATAGTTAAAAAAAAATACATCTTTTTGCTTAATCCTGAAACTTTTACGCAGATCAATCAAATGTATTCGGCGCGGGATTCCACCGAGTATCTGTTAGGTCTGATACAAGAATAAAGCTTTATTGAGTCCTGCGCAGTTTGAACAAATTTCGTCTCGTTGTAATATTAGTTAGATTCTTCGAAGATAGCGCTGCAATCGAGTACGAATACGTAAAGTGTCAACTTGACAATTGTGTTCAATTTTTGTGTTTTACTGTTGATCTGACATTTAAATCCTGCAAACTGAGAAGCAATAACAAGTTTTTATTTAAGCTTAAAGCATTGTTTCTATATTATTTAAATCAAGCTGATTAAGTCTAACCTATAAGATGGATGAGACTTCTTTGGATGAAGGACCAGGAGTAAACTTTGAGAGGGCTACCTTGGAAATTGCCAAGGAAGTTGAAGTTCCTGATGGCAACCAGCCTTCAGAATCGTCCTCTACACCTGGTAAGTCTACTCAACATTTAGATTTTTATTCTTTATTGATTCCTTTTCTAATGGTGTATAATTTATCTTTTTGTAGCACCAAGGCAAACAACAACACAAAACTTGCCAAGTGTTCCATTTAAGCATATAAATGCTCAAAGTTTCTTCTCTGATCGGAATGAAGTTGTAGATCGTGCTCTCAAGGATTGTTGTACAGATCTTATTAAAGACTATGACAGTGAAGTCGTTGGATCTTGGCTTCTTACAGAGTATGACGTGCAACTGGATTAAAAATTGTTTAAATCATGTAGCTACTATAACACATTGTTTTTTAGAATCAGCCTATGGGATACAGAAAAGGAACGCTTGGTTCTTCTAACTAAAAATGCATTGTACTCAGTGAAGTACGATTTCATATCATTGAAGATTCTTGAATATAATCGTGTACCATTATCAGAAATTGATACTCTTATCTCTGGACAATTGGTCTACCCATCCACATCGCTCATTCCGTAAGATAGCTTTACAAAAACTCTCTACCACCTCATACACATTTTGTTCAATCACTTTTTTAAGTAATCTTATTTTATTTTAATATTAAGGACTGGCAAGAAAAGGCTTACAAAAAGCACAGACACTCACAGACATCACAAAAAGTTCATGGTACTCAATATTCAATTGTTTCGTTCAAACAAAACGACATAACATCACATATTCCATGCATCTGCATAACGTTAGCATTTACAATAACATTGCTGTTCTTTGACACTGCTTTTGTTTGCACGTACAAAACTGAATACTTTCTTGTTCAATGTGTCAGCATGTGTTAACCATACATTTTACTTCTAGACGCCTAAATGGACTCGCAGAAGGCGTTTCGAACGTTGTCCAGTGTGGCGTGCGTCAGCAGTGGTCATCCATGACTACAGGAGCTGGTTTAGAACGGTTCGAGCCTAGGTACCTTACGAGGCATTCTCTCGTGGACTTGACTCGATTCTGCGTTTGTACGCTGCCTCGTTTCTCATTTAAATTTTCCGTTCAGTAGATTAATCATCATACATTCATAAATCTCAGAAATTATTTATCTGTATCAAACCAATGGTCGTTCAATAGCTTTTGTCATCTTTCGCTTTGGTGTTTTGTATTGTAATTTGTTTTACGTTATTCCACGTTTAGATAATACTTTTTTTTTTCTGGTAACACTCTTTTCCTTAGGGTCAGGATGAATTTTTCATCAACTCTTGAGTACTGCTATAATGGATTTCATGTATAAAATATAGATGGCTATTTGGTGTATTAAATTTATATATTTATTTGATAGTAAAGTGTAACTGTATTTGATTCCCAGGGAACGCAATACAGTGGGTCTACGATTAATGTGGAATCGAGGGGAGCCGCTATCTTTGGATAAAAAATGGAATCCATTCGCTCGCAATATTCCATGGCTAACGTATACCAATCATCCGCTTTTCTGGCACAAGGGTAAATATATTACCATTACATATCCTAGCGAATATATTCTTAGCCTATTAATCGTTAGAAATTTTTATTTCACCAAATATTAGGTAACGATACGGAAAAGTCGAGATTTGACGTAGAAGCTCTTCACGCTAATCTCGTTAATTTATTGCCAGAAGAGTGCCAGGTGTTGGTTGGGAGTTCAATTATTCTTGAGAATTACCTGGGACTTGGCGCGCTGCTTCACAACCGTAACTCTTTGGGTTTCTTCAAGATTCGTGGAAAGGTCAGCTTCTAGATATTATGCATTTATTAAAACAAGGTATTCGAAAGGATTCAGGATACTTTTTCAGCATAAGTCACAAAGATTCGGTATTCTGCTTATGTAACATTAAACGCTTTATTGTTCTGATACTTACCGAGGGGTTATGACACTTTCATCGATAAGCATTTACTCTCTCTCTCTCTCTTTCTTCTTTTTCAATTTGTTATTGTATATTAATTTTATAGTGAATATAACAAAATATAGTGTCCTCACAGACACTGTCTCGCTTCGTCGAAATACTTATTTAATAAAACCAATTTCTCGATAAATTCATAATCATTGTCGTGCAACTAACAGAACTTTCAAATTCTTATGTCTCAAGTATTCGACTTGATTTATGCTGAACGAGTAATCGCGTAAGAAAATTATTGACGAAAGTTACTATTTGCAGTAAAGTAATTAATTGTATGAGAAAAAGAAGACGGTGCATATCGTAAATAAGTATTGAAATTAACAAACTTCAAGTTGTCTTTTTTCATTGTTTGAACTAAGAATTGTATAAGAGATAAATGCTTTCTTTACAAGCATAGCATGAATAGATTGTTCCTAAATGAAGTGACGTAATGGTTTACTAACACACGACAATGTACAAGCGCGATAAGCTCATTGGCCAATATTTAACTAATAAGTATATTAAACGAATTCACTTACCTCGTGATATCTTTGTCTTATGATGTTATTACCATTATCATTATTGCGCAAACTCTCAATTAAATATAAAAAAATTATACGTATCTCGTAGCATGAGTTCTCAGTTCCTCAACTGTTATCACTACTCCTTCCTGCTATATTTTAGTAACCATTTCTTTTTTCATAGATAAGAATAAGATCGATAGTCTTTTCCGCAAAGAGAGACACGGACAAGTATTAGCCTATACGAAATTAATGCATGAAAATAATGTTACCTTGCAGAACTAACAATAGTTTTACGGATTGGATGCAGCGATCAATGCAATCACACAGGCACTTATATATTAGAAATACGACTGTAAGCATAAATATTAAACACATGCGATCATCGCATTTTGACCGTTTAAACAATATATATTTTGTATTTTAAACAATAATCGTAAAGAGTTGAAACATAGGCGGCTCGTATCTAAAGACTTGCGTCTATACATCCCAATAAAGAGAGAAAATTAAAAAGAAGTGAACAGTTATAAACAGGACTTGCTAGAGCGGCCAGAGATATAACAGTAGAGAGAAAGGAAAGTGTTAAGTGTCTCGTTTCGAAGAATCGACTTTGTTTTGTACTTCCCGCGCTTTTTTCCCCAAAATACTGATACTCGACTAAGTGGAAAAAAAAAAAACAGGAAGAGACTTCGGGGGGGGGGGGGGGGACAAAAAATAGAAATCCCCAGTAGTTAAAATACAGTGATCTTATATAATTTAATATAATAATAATAATAATAAAAATAAAAGCGGTAAAATTACAAAAAAATTAAATTATAAACGTGGCCTGCTCCTTTCCTTAAATAGCGAAAGACCGCTGACCACCGTTAAACGCGGTACGTCTTCCATGCGCGGAGAGCGTGAACGTTTCTTTATTATTTTTGTTTAATAACGTGTTAATTAGCCGCGAGTGGGATTAATCAGAATCATGGCTTTGCTGGGGGCTAAAGTATTTTGTTGTCTAACTGTCCATTTAATTAGTTAGAGTCGACAATATTACGGATCGTTTTCGATTCGACACACCTATTGTTTATCGTAAAAATACGAGCATAAGAGAGAAATGAAAACTCCATTCTCATCGATAAATAGATCTCACATCCAAGATAAATAGCTCAGCGAGATCCGAGTAGCCCCTCCTGGCCTGTCATTTCCTGTTGCCTTTTATTTTTCTATGAAATTTTTCATGGAAAACTGGAGTCGGTAGAGATTTCATTACCCGTCGACAGGTAATTGAAATCTGTTCATTTTGTTTGTCTGTTTCATTTGCTATTTTTTTTTTTTTCTTTAATTTGTATTTTTTTTTTCATTTACACGAGTCACACTCGATACACGTGACGGCAGATGATGGTTACGGGTCTCAGAATTCTCACGGAGCTGAAACTCTTTTGCATGGTACACGACGCAAGATAAAAACGGGAGTCGCGAGGGGTTTTACTCGTGTATGGAATTTCAGTAGTGCGAAGTGGCGTCCTAATTTTTTCATAAGGCTGCGCAATAAAAGGCATCGGCGCTACTGCTCGTCATGTGAATCTTTGTTAATGTCGATCATCAGAGCTCCTTCAACAGGGCTGATTTTGCGTTCTTCAATTTATCCAAACGTCTCTGTAAATGCGAGTTTGCCGTCTCCAGCTCTTCAACGCGTCCCTGGGACTCTCTTACCTGTTGAAAAAGTTAGTACATCTCCTTTAATCCGCATTACTCAATGGATCACGAAATGAGTATTCAATACAATATTTATCCGGGACTGCATTGTTAATCGTTTCACATGTTCCATTAGCTACAATTTCGAGCAGTCAGAAGTAATGGATACATTAATAACAATGCTTGGACACGTTGTGGAGTACACAAAAATGGGGAGATAAACGATTTTATGATATTGACTGTTAAAGTGGAACTTGAACAAGAAAGTGACAAAGAACTGAATACGTTTTGCGGATACCCTCTTCAGGAATTTGTTTCCTAGGAAAACAAGATATTTTATACATCAAAGAGAATTAATGAATAGATTGTGCTTTGGGTGACACTAGTAAGACGAAAATAGGGGTCACTCTATCTGAGCTCACCCAGTCGCTCACTGGAAATGACACTCGTCAAAGTAATCAGAAATCATCTGGAATATCAAAAAATCATTTTAGTCAGCTAGAATCGAATTTCTGCTATCGATTAACGATGGACAGTTGGTACTGATGATATATTAACGATGATTCATATATTGTTGGAGTGACGTGATGCTGATTCGTTTTTTTTTTTTTTTTAATAGTAAAAACAATAGAAAACTGTGAGACGAAAAACTTACTTCTCTCTGAAGTTTTCGTTTTTCAACCTTAAGCTCATCTTCAGCCTTTTCCGAGGCTTCGGCTGCTGATTTGTATCTTATTACTTGACTCTCCAGCCTCGCGACCGTCGCTTGCAATGTCGACATATCTTGCTCGGCTTTTTGTAATTTGAATTTGTAGTCAGCCAAGAGCTTGTTGGCTTCTCGCTGAACATCCTCGGAATCTGATAAACAGCCTGGAACAATTCATCAAACTATGCAATCGCAATAATAATAGTTAGAAATAATTCTAGAGAAAAAAATCAAGTTGCTAGTGTTTGAAAAATACTAAAGAATTAAACGTTATTATATTTTAGGATACCTTGTAAGAACTTACCTAGAACAGAACCTGGTGATCTTTCGGACCTTACCCTGTTTCTAGCTTCATCCAGTTCGAGTCTCAAGTGCCGAATTTCATCCTGTAATTCCTTCTTCTCCGAAGCGAATTTTCTAAGTCGAACGTCTGCAATAATACAACAATAATGTAATTATATTTCAGCATGAACGAAAAATCGTCATACATCAGTGTCCTACATACCTAAAGATCCTTCCCCTGCATTTTGCAGCAATTCCGCAGCTTCGGTGCTGACTAGAACTCTTCTTCTGGGTCCCCTGGTACTACTTTCATTTTCAGTGTCCTCGTCCTCGCTAACTTCATCCTCAACAATGACCAGACCGTTCTCCTAAAGCAAAAGTAGTAATAACAATATTAATAACATTTAAAACAACAATGTATGCATAACTTGGAGCTGCTTAATAAAATTGATAACTTGCTTCAATTAATGTGTCCCGTTCGAGTAGCTGAACTCTACAAGAATCAAAATCCTCTTTGAGCCGTTGACTGACCCTCTTCAGCTGCTCGGCTTCTCGATTCTTTTCTCGTAGTTCACGACGTAACTGAGCTGCTGTTTCTTCCAACTCTTCCAGCTTATCTTTGAGAAGATCAACCTGATATGCGTAGGAGGACTTCTCGTTGTCTAGCTGAGCATTTGCGATCATTGCTTTTCTGAACTTCTCCTCCAGCTCCTTAAGTTCCAGCTGTATACAGAAAAATCGGAATGAAATGATGTTTTGAACTTTAAGAATGGAGTCTACAATATGAAGACTAATTCGAATCGTATATCACGTGATTAATATGGCTTCCTGAATGGACCATAAAAAAATGTCATGCATCAAGATTCAACAACGATGATTGGCTCTAGAATATTTGGTGTGCAAAAGAGGTCGAATATCATTTGTACATGTTTACAATGTATAATCAAAGATTATTTTTGACTCACTCGAAGATCTCTATTGAGTCCAGCATCCTCGAGGGAGTCCTCGGAAGACCGTCTACTTGACTGGAAATTATTAGTGTTCGCTAATAAGCGAGAGCTTCGCACCGGATCTGGCGTTACCCTCATGGTTCTGTTGACATCAGCTATAAGAATGTTTGTTTGACAAAATAAGTAAGTAAGGAAAAATAAATATGATTTATTTTTAATAAAATATATACGCAAATGCGATAAGGAAACGTACGTGAATCCTCACCTGTACACATATCGTAAACTCTATCCGCATTCTCCTCGGCTTCCTTTTGTTGACGTTCTAACTCTCGCATTCGAATTTCTCTGGCCTCGGCCCTGGCCTGTCTCCGAGCAGCCAAACGGGCTTCTGCCTGAAAGAATGTACCAAAAATCTATCCTGTTACAAAGAACATCCTCCTTGATAGAACGTGCCGTACTGTTTCCTCGCGAGAAACTAAACTGCCGACCAATTAGTTACAAATTATCAACGCTAATCCGTCTTAACAGCTAATTTTTCTAGACTGTGCCAGAAGTTACTGCATAAGAGCTCTGTTAACGATGCAGGTACTTTTTTTTTTACTATTATCAAATCTCAATTAAAGTAGCTGAAGATAACTTTGTGACTTTAGTTGTAATATTATCAAATGGGTGACGGTCGCTTATCGGACTACGTATGCAGTTTATAAATTATTCCAATTCAAATATTCATTACTTCCTGCGCACTGACATCCAGAACCTCGCAAATGCTTATATCTTCACACGTGTCTTGCAACACGTCTTCCAAGCAGTTGTTCGACTCTTCCATTTTAATTTTTTACCGACCGAACAAAGTATTTAATTGTTATATACATTATCGCAGGAATCCAATCGTTATCGAAATTTTATATCAATGACACGATCCATTCATCTATTATCGATTTTTATTAAGTCCTCGATCACTCAGGATCAATTGATTTTCTCTGTGTAGCTTTTCATACGTTCATTAAGTGTTTAACGAAACGATTCACGAATTAACATAGACAAATGTTATGTCGAAGAATTCGTAACGGTTAGAGTAAATTAATTTCGGATGAACTCGCGTATAAATGATTCGAGTCACATTCAGAGCGTGGGTCGACCGGCCATTGCCCACGTAAGTACTGCTTACTGTAGAAATTCTTATCATGCACATCGGCACACGGTCTCCCACTACCTCGTTCTGGAAACAGAAAACATCCATGCGCAACAGATAAGCCTCACCTGTCACGATTCCTTTTATTTTTCAAAGCACATTCAGCGCGGTGACTATCCATTGGATTTTACAAATATTTCAATCATTGAATTTACCTTACTTTTTCACATGGTCTACATTTCGCAATATTTGTCTTGAATAAATATTCTTCGTTCAGTCATTCATCGGAGGAAATTTCCGTCTCTTGTACACAAATTCTTCAAATTGAACGCATCGTTAGAAAAAAGGCTTAATAAGAATACATTTTTGTATTCATCGATATTCTTTAATCTACATATGCGGTCTTTCTCTCCTTCCGCCCTTATCAAAACCCACTAAAACATCCGCTAATATTTATAGTTACGCTTTGTACAATTCCATCAACTTCCATATTCGTTTAACAATTTGCGCCTATGTCGCCAAGAGGTACATGCGGGTTACCTTTATTATATACACATACTACAATGTTAATTGCTGTATACAGATAATTAGTGTTGTCAATTCATAGAAACCTGTTTATACCCAGTACACATAATTTTCTATTCAATTGGATACATTTCTTTTTATACAAACATTGTGCATAATACTATTGTATAATATACGTAAGGTTGTATACTCTTCTACGTAAGCGGTTATTACAATCATCACCAAGCTGTTCTATTCCAAGGACTAAGCACACGAGAAATCATAGAGGAGTTAAAGGACAATAGAGTTAGCACGTTTTAGGCTCGTACCTCCTTGGCGATTTGATCGAGAGCCTGATCCTCGGCAGAGTGCCTAGTGGCAATGCGTCTGCGCCCTGCGATGGAAGAGGACTCCATTCTGGTCTAATGATTTAAGGTGTTATCAGTCCTCGATGGACCAGTGTCACTGGACGCTGGGCCAAACTCTGTCACCTCACAGGGTCACACACCACCACGCTAGGAACAAACACATAATGCATTTTCAATGATTAATCTCTTGGCTCACTTCCTACACTAGAGGATAACATATTATAGTTTGTACTAAGTCCGAAAGAAAAAATGCAATATCGTCAATGCGTTAAGTATTCATTTATAATACATATATTATAAAAATTTCTTGAAATATATGGCTTCTAACTTGTAACTTGAATTGATTGATAATAAAATTGATCAATTGGTATTGTCAATATTCGTTATTTTCTACAGGTTGACACAAATAAATACTTTAAACAGTTTTAATGGAAGACATTAAGACGATTATTTAAATCGGATTTTTTGTCTTCTGTACTTATTGGTAAGTCAAGGTATCAATCACAAAACGCTGACAGACACATTGGAGATATTTAGAAGACACACAAATATTACAACTATGTAAATAACTGTTATTTCATGCAGGATATGTTAGTAATATTTTATGCTTCAAGTGTTAACAGGTATAAAATTAGATGGATGTTTTTTTTATTTTAGCATAACTCCAACAAAAATATTTTCATTAAAATTATATCGCCAAGAAATTTGATTAGAAAGATTAAATATTACCACACTGAATTGGTGTGGAGAAAAAATATTAAAAATATATATATTGGAGTATACTCCCGAGATTAATCTTACATGGAACCATTCTAAAAAGGTATTGAGTTGAAATTAACTGGCCATAAAAGGTGTCCAAGTTACACCATCACTTACTCACATAGTTTAAACTACTTATTGCTCTAAAAATGGATTCAAACTATGTATAAAGAATGATAAACAGAAAACCATGAAATCATAACGAAATATATGCGAAAATAAATGTCACCCCCAAAACGTTTGAAAATCATTCAACTTCCATTTAAAATACCATGAAATGAATTAAGTTATTATCTCAATTTGGAAATCCTTAGTCTTTTGCGTATAATTCCATCAGAATACTGAATTACTGTACTTCCTATCCGACACTCCGAAACATTTGTAAACCTAACCTTTAATCGAGTCATCGTGGGACTCGTCATAGATTTGTCATGACATTAGCATTACTGAATATCCTTGTCGAATGGGGGTAACTTGCCAAAAATAGAAGTATTATCGTAAGAAGAACAAAGTACAATGCACTAGACGATCGCAGTATAATACCGATTAGGCTGTATAATAAAACATATAGGAAGCCTCGTAAGGATAAGAAATAAGGAAAAGATCCTCCGTAAACCTTCGAATTTCACGTCTCACACCCACGCATAATGTTAGGCGTAATCTGGCTGGAGAATGGCTTTCAACGTTTTATCGTAATCAGGCACTATATAGATAACTTACGCGAGGACGTGAAAATCCTTCAGGGGCCGGGCATGGCTAAGTCGAACGTAAAAATAAACTGGTCGCCTATAAATACAGTGGTCGGCGATCGCGAGGCGACCATCTGTGGCTCGCGGCCGGTTTCGATGCAGCCTAGGAAGCACGGAAGGAACACGTTTAGGACACGCTTGGAGGCCAGTTGATCGTAGCTTGCTAGTGCTTCGAAATCAGCGCCGGTTTACGCGCAATTATACAAGGGCGGTGCGTTTTCGAGCACACGACCGATCTATAGACAGACATTTCTTGATCGGACGAAAACCGCACTGGTCTCCACTTCGCACTGAAGGCCTCGCCTCGGCTATGAGGCCACGCTACTGCTGCTGCCCTCTGTAACAACACACTTCACCATGCAACACCATACCACACCACGGCCGATCATCGGTGAGATCATCCGACCTGAGAGATACCCCAGATACAATTTAATACTGCTATAGACTGCAAACGATACTAACGTTACCCCACAAATACTGTTTTTTACATTAAAGAAGCATACCATTAAAATTTTCTTTGTAATGCACCGAGAAATAGGAAATTCCGCGATAATTCTTGAATTCAGAGAATAGCGTAAAAATTATTTTAAAAAGGCTCGAGGGTTTTTATTGCGTTTACATTGTAGAGTTCAGTTGATGTTTTTGGAAGGATCTTCGCGAATTACTATATCTAGTATTGTTTGCAAGTTATTGAAATCTGCCTTCCCGTCTAAATTGTCTTTCTTGATTGGCCTCTTTGGTTTCTCCACTTCTGTGTTACTCTTGTTCGACATGGGGATATCGTCCTTCGATGTACTACCAGATTCCTTTAAGGATTCTTGTAAAATCAAATTGTATATATTAGTGGTGTTAGGTTTCGGCTGAGAAAATCCTGGATTCTTTTGCTCAAAGTATTGCAGGGCCTCTAAAAGATATTCCTGATTATCCTTATCCTTTGAACAGGACTTTTTCGCAACCGTGTGCTGAAGTGAAGCATCAGAATCTGCAAAAACAAAAGCAAAGAAAATGAATTAATCCGTATCAGATTTACTTCCTCCAACAATTTCGTACCTTTTGTTATAATAAACTTGTCATCCTCGTCCTTGGTAGTACATTCCAGTAATAAAATGTCTCTATCGATATCCTTCCCAGTGTCATTTATGTTTTTAGTTGTATTATTTTCCACTGAAGATACCTCTTTGCCATGTTTAGCGTATTGTACTCCATTCCCTTCGGAAAGCCTCCTTGAAGTGGTTGTCCTGGCGACAAGTTGTGCTTTCGGTAACTGCAGTCCAGGTCCTGCGTTGTCTCGATATCTAAAGAAAAAACGAAATTGAATTTTTATTCATATTTAACAATTTTTTACGACACCGCGACACGGATGTTCGTATCATATCTCGCACAATAAAATCAACTTTAGGATTTTAAAAAAATCTAAAAACACTTACGAGGTCCTAGAGTAGGACATTGCAAAAATAATGATTAATATAACGAAGAAGACCGTCAGATAGAGAAACATAATGATTCGTTTAAATATAAAGCTTGATGCAATTGCGTATGGCTTGCGGTCTTTCGTTGATAATTGACAAAAGCTCATCAATATTTATAACGTGTTATAACAAGTCACAGTCGTTCTTTTTACAATGAAGTGTATTGTTTTAACGTTTGACGATTTTCATTACTTAAATTGTATCTATATCCAGTACGAGCGGATATAAAAAGTGTGTCTATTCGAGTGATACGAGATTTATTGATGTACAGCATCGGTAAACGTACAAATTTGATTCGCCAAGTATTTAATACAACAACGCATTAGATGGTATGTTATCGCGAAACGCCAAAAAGATAATTTATGCACTGCAACCGACGGATAAAATGGATTACACGCCGTGCCTTTAGGTATAGATATATATACAGCAAATTAGGAAACATTTCCCAGGAGAAAAGTCGAAGGAGACGACTTCCAAAGATTATGGCAGGGCGAGTTATTGGTCGTTCAGACTCTCAAAGTATTTCGTGAATTACTTTTAACGAAATCTAAATGATTACATGAGGTGTAGACTAATTTCATTGAATTGTTCATCTTCCTATCGTAACGGCAAAAGGACTTCGATGTTGCATCATGAATGAGAATGTTTCCGTACCCTGCAATAGTGCTGTCGTTACTTCATCGACGAGTAACCCACTGGCACTCAACGTAATACCAATTATTCAAGAATTGAGAAATCTCGCGCTTCTTTCAAATGCATGAATATTACTGTTGAAAATCCTGTATGACTTTCATAATATTCAGCCTGCCTCAACCTCATTCACGTAACACTAGCCTGATGGCGACCGTCTTAAGATTTATACATATAAATGCTAAAGATTGCATCCGAGACACGCTGCCGCATTATTTCGCGAATATTGCGAAACCGACGACCTACGGAACAGACTTCCGATAAAAGGATTTGAATTGCTATTACAAGTACAGAAAAGGGAAGAAAAAACGGTATCCATCTAATTGTCCTAGACAACAAATCGGATGGATATATTCAACTTATTTGATTTACTAAGAATTCGACTAAGCATTGTCATACTTAATGGATTTTTTTTTTTTTCAGTTTCGCGTAAAGGTTATGTTGCGAAAGATGTAACGTAATAAAAATACTATGATCTTAGACGATAATGTCAATTACGCAGAACTGTTAGATAAATAATTTTAATATTCACGATATCACTGATTCACAATACTCTGTCCAGACGTTTCGCGTTCATTTTTTTTTTTTAATAATAACGCTCAATATGTACAACTTAGAGTAATACTTAACGTTGAAACACGACGTGCTTATCAGTGTCGTACTTGAATCTTTTCAGGTATTGTGTACCAATGATATACTGTATCCAAACAATGCATTTCACATTAATCACGCCGAACGACTTTATTTTAACGTTATCTGCGGACATATTTACTATTAAGTGTATCAGGTGCGTGCTTAGAAATTTAGATACGCCTTAAAACTCTTTTCTAGGTAATATATATCCCCGCCGATTCATTGTGCTTCAGAGTGATATAGGTAATTAAGCGCGATAAACAATTTTTTAATGCAAGATCATTTTATCGAAAACAAAACGTTAAAATGATTCTTGTACTCGTTGTTCTTCGTCGATAAATATCAGTACGTAATTGTACGAAATACGTATGGTGATAGCAATCGAATTGATTCTATATGGAATACATTTTGCAGATTTGTAGGAATATATAACGAAATTTTTTAACGTATATGGTTACGATTAAAATCAAATTTATACTGCAACAATCTGACAGAATTTGAGAAGTTAATTATACCTTCGTCCTTCTCTCTGAGAAACCATATGAATTATCTATCTATCTATCCCACTTCGTGTAATCAAAGGATGACATTGATTACGAGCCTAACTTATTAGTCTTCGTGTTTCACTGTTAGTATAAAAGGAATTTTTATGAAACAGCGATAAGCAAATAAATTCCGACTGAAGAAAGACTGTGTAAAGTCGCCGGTCCCGATGAATTCTCAGTCCTAGAGCAAATTCTTTCCGCACGTAAAATACTAGAATGTATCAAATATATATTATTATCTTTTAATAAATGTCTCTTTCGACGATATCATCGTTATTGGGAATGACACGCGAACTGTGGGCAGCGACGAGTTAGTCATCCAAATCATTCACGTGAAGTACTTCCCGGTATGTCAGGCCGGCTTGCAACAGTGTCTGGATCTCGTCTACTGGATAAAGAACCCTTTTCGGATAGCTAGTGGTGATTTCAAAGTTGATCGGCGAATCCGGTTGGCTAAAGATCCAGTGGTATACATCCTAAAATGATAAGACATCCGGATCAGTTCGATTTAGGATAGAAAATTCTGAATGAATTGAAACGGAGTTAAGCCGCATTTCTTTTCACGTAAAAAATTTCAGCATCTGCGCTTATCATTTTCAATTCATACAGAGATACTGAACGACAGAAATGCTTGTACGCTTCGAAGCTATAACCCATATATATTCCCAGTACAATTTGTATATAGATAGGGTAGCATCAATAAAAATGATTCTTACCTCAATAGTATCGGTAAGAAGAAACCTTCGCTTGACCGTTCGCTCGCCAAGTTTTATTTGCAGATGACACGCACTGGGATTCGACGGTTCAGGTTCTAAAGGAACTTTTCGAATAGTAAGTTCTTTCTCCATACGGATTCGTTGAATTTCCCTTTCCTGTGCGTTGATCACCTCGCGTTCCTTGGCTTCTTGTTCTTCACGAGCCCTTCGCTCCTCCTCTCTCTTTCGATCCTTTTCCTGATCCGCTCGTAATGACTCCTCGTAAGCTTGATCTTGTTGTTGCCGTAATGATTGCGCTGCGCTACGTTCAGCCCTATCTTGTCGTGCTTGAATGAGGCTAATTTCGTTGGTGTCAATGAAAGTGCGCAGTCGAGAAATGAGTTCTGTCGGTGATGGAATACCTTCCATACTGAAATATTATTTAAAAAATAATATAGTTTCCACCAATCAAGGATCTATTTGTTATACTAACCGGCCGACTATCGTCATACGATTGTCCCTCAGAACAATAAGAGCCAAAAATGGATAACTCCCAGATCGCAGTGCTTCTGCAACTTTATAGCCTTCACCGGATTGAACGTTACACGCCCAAAAAAGCGTATGCGTATTAATGTATCGAACAACTTCGGTATCAGCCAAAGTATTTCTGCATAAAATTAGAAATATTCAGTGGGCGCAAAGAATGTAAGTTAGATTTACTGGATATATTCATTTCGATATGTATTATTACCTGCACCACTGCTCAATATCTTGAGCCTCGTCCTTGTGCAAATAAACAAGTAAAAATTTAAGTTCTTGTTTAGCGTCTGAAAGAGCTTGACTGTATGATCCTTGATAGAAAACTGGATGACTAGTGCCATATCGTTCTTCGTACGAGCGTATAAAGTTTATGACATCTTGAACTGGATCGGATGATACTGAAACAAATAATCAGTTGCCTTAGAGCTAAGCAAAAAGAAGTGTAATTTCAGTTATAAATCTTACCAGGTCGAACATTTGATCTAAATATGGCCAATACAAGTTGTAAAATACCACTGACCAAATGGTAACACATTGAAAAAACATATGATAATAAACCACCAGCAGCACCACCAGAGCTTCCAGCTGGACTGAAGTAAATTCGAGAACCAGTGTCATCGACGACTGGTGGTGGTCGCGATCTTGAATCCTGAGCATACATTGATGGTCGGCCTTCATAAAGATTTAATCGTTCCTACAATGATGAAATTGCAATTATTTAATTAATCATAAAATTCAAATATTTTAGGACATGGTCTGTCCTTAAACATATATACCTGTACAGCAATTTCCAAATTCCAATTGTGTCTTTGTAATACATCACGACATATGGAAAGATCTTCGATCCCAGTTAGATCCTAGAATGAAATAATCTTTAAAATACAGATATATTTCAAGACATAATTAATCAAAATTTTATACAATCAAATATTGTTGAAACGACAATCCTTTGTTAATTATAATTTTGACAATTGCTCCAAAATATTCTAAACTAAGTCGAATGAAATAATAATATCAATTCAAAGAAATATGTTGCATTTGAGGTAAAAATCAGTTAATATTCTAATAACGTCCTTGAAGTCAACAAAAGATGTCAAGGACAAATTAAAAAAATTATTCCAAAAGAGAATTCTAATGTTGCTCCAAAAACAAATGTCATTGTCGCAATCTGTTTAAATCTCCGATGATGTTGTTATTGACAGTATTATTCTAATCACCTGAAACTGAAGAACTTTTTCAGTTTGTTCGCCGCTGAGCTCGCCTAACGCGAATTCCGCCATGGCGATGATCCTCTTCCGCGTAGCTCAGCACCGAAAAGATCTTTCTCTTTATTTATTTATTTTTCCGTTCCTATCAGCTGGCGTAGTTTGTCGTAACAAGACAGCGCTTATACACCATTTGGTTATGCGACTCAAAAGGATTTTGTCGCCTAACCTCACTTCTCGTGCCGTCTTAATGATTATAGCGATTACATGAAAGCGAACAGCCTTCTTTCATGCTTTACATAGATCGTGCATGACCGTGTAGAATATAACTTCTTCTTAAGGTGCCTTTTCATGCGACGCCCTGACGCTCAATTTCATCAACGAATGGATCATACGAGTGAAAGTAACGCTAGCTATAATATATGTTCGTGAAAAGGGTATAGCCTTCTATTTTGAATGACGCTGTACTCTAACGCTAAAAGCTGCAAAAAACGAACTTCTTTTCCTTAACACTAGCGTCAAATTGAAATTACAGTTTCAGCGATTATGAAATCGTACCCAATCGTACCTTTAAACTGCATGTACTCTACGGCACTGCGATCACTGAAACTTTTTGGTACGTTCTAAAATTCACTGCCGGTACTATGAGCACGATTATGTCTCACTCTATTGCATGCAGATAAACAGAGACAGAACGATACTCATATACATACTGGCAATGAATTGTTGGAACGTACTTTTTATATTACGTTTAATATTCTGTCAAATTCTGTTCTGACATTTGATTCCCTTGGGGTTATTAAGTCAAAGTCAAACGCGTAAGAAAAAGAACTCTCTTAGATAGGAGACTCTTGTCTTCTTTAATATTATTTCATGTCTGAGATTCACCCAGTATTTTCTAGAATTCTGTAATACCTGGAAGAATGGATAGATGGAGACATTATTCGCTTATAAACTTATTTAATGGTGTACCTGACATTCACATAACTGCAATAGTTGTGTCAGCTGTGAAGGGTTGCTGTGCGCGAATATCATTTTTTTTTAGTCTTCAAGCCTCAGGGGAGGTAAGCAATACACAAATTGCAAGAGAAGTAACGTAACGTAACTCAACGTAACATAACAAGAGATAACTACGATCGAAACGTACGTACGGATAACGACGTATAAATCGGGACTGTGTGAAATTTCATTTATTTAATTATTAACGTATTGCAAGTAGCTATTTTACTGGAGGTCAATTTCGCTGTTACTCTCAGAATGGAGAGTCCATTGCCGCATATTATGGAGAGCTCTGATTGTGACTTTTCTCAAAAACCGAAAGATAGGCTAGTCAAAGTTCTCGATTCAATCGAAATCCATGTCGAACAGCTGAGAAAAAACGCTTGGCGACTCGAGGAAGAGAAAGACACTCTTCTTACTACTTTGGATACTCTTCGTAACAACGATCTTCTTTGTTCTCTTGAGGATCGTAAGTATTTTTATTTTATAGACTATTTTTATTTTTAACTTCTACACATCACGACTATCTCTCAGATACTCTAGAAAAATCTGCTGCCGGCCGGAAGACTATAGAAGTTGCTTAATAATTTTAACTCGAGCTGCTCGTGTGCAAGAAATTTCTATACTTTCTTTTTTAACTTTCATCACTGTTTCTCAAATAATCTGATATTCTTAATGCTCTGTCGATAAGTGGTCACGGCTTAAGAGTAATTTAAAAAGAAAGTAGAATTTTGTGCAGGTCAGCTAATTTTGGTAACCGCTTCTGTTCCTATTGGGTCATTTAAATTCTAGTGATAATTATTTGTATTATAGTATATAACATTTTGGAGTTTTCTGAGAGTTGAAACTTTGATTATTCTGTAGTTGCTAATGAAAAATGTATAAATACCAATTTTCTAGCTGACAAAGATGATGTACTGAGATACGCTGAAAGACTATCCACGCGCTGCTTAACAGTCGAAGTAGTTGTTAAAATTCAACGTGATCATGTTCAGCAGGAAGCATTGCATCAGGTAGATATTTGAATAAAACTATAAACTCCATCTAAAAAGAATAATGGTTTATACCAATTTATATTTAATTTTCTCCATTTTAGGTGAATGGTCTTATTGATAATTTAGTTGTTAGCCTACGTAATGATCCATGTGGTACACGGCAGCGCTGTGCAGCATTTATGAATGCTTGCTCATCGCATAGTGCAGGAAATTCCGATAAAAACTTTGAAATGGCCATCCTTGGTTGTACAATGGACGATCAAAAACGCGTAAAGAAGAGGTTGCAAGGTCTTCTGGACTACATTGACAAAATGCACACCATAGAAATGCAGTGAGAGCAACTAGTAACTGCATGATTATGAAGCCAGAACCTAAACAGCCCTTCCGTTGCAAAAATACATGTAATTCTTTGTAAAGATTCCACGATCCAGCCAGACCATACGATCGATGCAAAGCATACAGAGCAGGGTAATTCCTGTGAGGAGATATTCCATAGGAGCTTTACATAGGAGATTCAAAGACTATTCGGACTAATGAAAAAACAGACAAAATAAACAGAAAAATACAGCATTCCTCGCAACAACCAAATGCAATTTAGTCATCGAGATTTTGTCGAATCAAAGCGAAATATAGCGTTCAAATTACACTTTTGATTCTCTACTACTACTACTCGAAGAATGTACTCGCGCTATGTACCTAATGCAAAATGATGAAAATTCATGTATGTTTGCGTAGAGAATTTCAGCAAAACTTATGCTATTTGGAAATATTGCTTTATTTGATAATTACGTACCGGTGATTATTCGCGTAATGCAAATAGAAGTTAATTATGAGAAACGATAAATAGAGGGATACTTATCATGGAAAAAGATACTACTAAGATATAAAATTTGAATATAATATCTTTCACATTTTCTTCTGTACTAATTTCTCTTAGTAACGGTCCTCTTTTGTAACATTCAATATTAAGCGCTTAATTTTCAACATTTTTCTTTCCTATCCTTTCCACGACCATTTATATGAATTCCAAAAAAAAAAAACTGGTTGCTACGTTATAAATAAGACTCCTACGATCAAATTTCGTATTATCAGATACGAGCGCTCCTTGTTTCGCCAATTAAAGTGAACATTATTTTATTACAGTTGATTTCTTATCCTTTAATTATGTGTTCTTCCGAGTGTATGAACCCACTTATAAATATTATGAAATTAGCTTTTCGTTATTAAGAAAGTAAATGGCCGTGATTTTGAAATATAATTAAATTTTTACTTAACTTTTGACTAGAAAGTGACCTAAGTAGCATTAAGACTGGACGAAACACTTTATTATTTTTAAGCCGCGAGTAGCCAGTGCATTACCAATTTTGCAATTTCACGAATAATTGTATTTTATGCGAACCACAATACTTTGGTAGGCCGCATACGGCAGAGAGTTAAAAGAAACGTGTTTAGATATTATTTGTCCAGGTTAATCTGCGATGTACAAAATAATTTTTAAAAATTCGTCTATTGTCATTTCTGTGTTAATAAACACTGAAACCACAGAGAGCTCATTTTTTCATTTTTCTACCAATCAAATCCCAAGGAATTTTATTTCTAATAAAAGTATCTAACTGAAAAGTATTAAAATAAATTCTGTTGGTACCCTCAGTTGATTCCAGTAATCTTTCGTCAATAATTCATTTAATGAACAAGCTGATGCCATTACCACTTTTGAGAATTAATCATAGAAAATATCAATTAATTGATAATAGAACTGTTCCGTTATCGCAGTAAATTATAGCAGCGTAATGGCTATAAGAATACAAACACTATTGCCTACAGGATACCAGTGTTCCAAGAAATAGTCTGCTTCAGTCAGAAAACAGATCAATAAACTCTAATGCTAGAAAAGGCTTGACCAATGTAGACAGTAATAGTCTATCGGACAGTACCCTCCTTAAGCTGTATTTAGATCAAACGAATAAGAATACAGAGCAGGAGCATACCTTCGTACTGTTTTAGTATAAATAACCAGCGAAAAAACTGCCACTAAGTGCGTTTACAACAAAAGAGCTAATCGTAGAACAATAGAACTTAGACGAAGTGAGGGAAGAGTGAGAGCATTTACTTCGTTGGTCTAAACCCAGCTTTACACTATGCTAGGTTTAAGTTATTAAATAAAGTCGATACACTGCCCTTGATATAAGAATAGTTGAATATTTAAAGAACCAATCGGCATGGTTTTAACTGAGACCGAAAAATAGGTGGTTTGGCCGATTAAAACAAGTTTTGTTGCGTTTGAATATCCTGCAAAGCTACCATTACTGAGTAATGAAGTTGTCGGACGGACGAGCATCTCTTCTTCTGGAATATCTTTTGCATATTTACCACTGTGACGGGTAATAAAATTATAATTCACGACGAAAGACGTTTCCCGCGCCGTCTCGTCATTACATAGATGCCAGAGAGATGTGTTTGACGTTATCCAGTCGGTCATCGGCCCTTCTCCAGAAGACCTTGCCAAAGGTGAAGGCCATTTGATAATACATTCACTATATATAATATCGTTCAAACTTTACTACTTTGTAATAAATACTTGGAAAGTATTTTTTTTTTATTTTACAGCAATTCCCGGAAAACAGCTATAAATCACAGACTGTATAAAAATTAAAAGAAAAAGTTTTACATGGGATACGCTTGGTGTACCACAAAGGCATTAATTACAAAGCTTGTTAGGCGCGTTTTGGTCCTTGATGTAAGAACTATAGAAATAACATATAATCATCCACGACTCTTTCAGTGATTGGTTCTTATGAATTTATTTATATTTGGTTAATTACTGCGCTCTCACATTGACTTACGTATAATATTACCTTATCGATCAGCGCAGTGAAACAAGTTCAATTATTCACGCCACGACAAACGTACATCCCTCGGATGATGCAACTGCGACTGTAGCATCTTCTCTAACGTGGGCGACGGGTACAGCATTGCGAACCCGCCTTCATGTATCGCCTACACACATCTACGAGTGTTTGAATAACGGCACGAAATATGATATTACCGTGTGAATTCTATCGGGCGTGTAGTCACTAGCCACGCTGTGCCGATATAAAAATCAATAGAAAAACCGGTTAGTCACTCCTTCAATGATAATAGGTACGTACGATGATAAAATACATATTTACAAATTGGCTTCTTATGCTAGCAAAGGTACTCTTTCTTGTGAGGCTGTCACGTTCAAATGTTTTTTTTTTGTTTTCTTTTCATCGACAATACTCTTTTGAATAATCAGAGTCATTTTTTGATTTTGAAAAATAATTAAACAAAAATGTTCACGACAATTACAATAATCATGACGCGCAACGACCTTTCTTTATTCTTCCTTATCCTCGTCTTCCTCTTCCATTGGTCAGTGGTGTTGTCGTCACAGCAATATTATGATTGCATTTGATTATCGCGAAAGTTCTTGCTAATTTTTGATTCCCGTCGATCAAAGAACACCGGTATGCAGGGAGGGCGGGAGGGGGGGGGGTAGACCAAGTGACACTTGTACATTAGAGAAGCCTGCATGCGTTCTTGACAAAATTCTTTTTCTTGTGATTCCGCGTGGTTTTCCCGCCAGGTCGCAGCACGATCGTACCATTTCCGGTACTACGTCCACCCGTAGAACCATTCGGACTGAAGGCACCTGTAAAGTAACAAGACACAAACCTTAATTGTTCGTCACCTCTCTATACTCCTATATATTATATAAAACACATCAATAAACGATTTGATACCCCTCAATTAAAAAGACTCCTGGGAATATCTTGTTTAAATTCCCTCATAATTGTACTCGCTAGCTGATTACACAAATCTTTCCCATGCAGCAGGTATCTTAACGCAAACCACCACCTAGTACAGACATCCGGCGAGACATCTTAATGAAATCATTTTCAATCCACGTCCTTACACCGTCATTATAAATTCTTCCCATTTTGTTCGACACCAAAATACAAAAATAAAAAGTCCATTTCTCCTATCAATGTATTCTTAACTGGTCGTGTCCAACGTAAACCAGGCAACAGAAGCATTAAAAAGATTTTTCAGTCTGACCAATGTATAATGCATAGGCATTATATATACATATATAGTAAAAACCCATGGTGCCTATTAATCGGCGCCTAACCTAACGACAACTTTGCCCGGTATTACCGGTCTATCGCGTTCACATATTACATACTGCACACCCTGTACACGTAAGATACTATACAGTACTGTATAGTCACTTACGCGCATACTGTATAAAGAAGGAAAAGTCTATACGACAATCCGCAAATTCCACAGTCAAAGTGCGTTAACGTGCTCTAGGAAAATAGCGTTACCAGGAAGGTAACTTCATCCCTGTGTATACCAGAGATCAATCCACATATGTCTTCCATATAATCATGCTGCTTTTGTAGTTAAACGATCTACTAAATTATGACATATACCGATATTCCAAAACTTTCATGGCCTAGATCTAGACCGTGTATGTCAAATTGATTAGTATTTTCAGGTTAGTGCTTTGATAACGCCATCCTACAATAACACCAGGATTAACGTTATTCGTTTGACTAGATGGATATATGAAGTGACTAATACGTTATGGAGGCCAGGATAGTTGCGTGACCATGGCTACATCCGTAGACGTATCGATCTCACCAGGTAGCCGCAAACAATGACTGAACGAATCGGCAGGACCCTTGAGATCGTATATGTATACTATTTCGTACGGGGTTGGAGAATTATTTCGTACGTGGATTTATCGCATGACGTTCAACAAGACCGGTCAACGGAAATCTTGGAAAAGTCATTATTTTTTTTATTTTTTTTTTTTTTCGTGGCACGAAAGGCCATGGGTAAAGGATCGCGAGGTCGTTACTCAGGATTGCGTGTCCAGGGTTTAGGTGATTACAATCCAAGTTGAGATAGCGAGCGCGTTGATCGCAAGTCTGTGTAATTACTGCTACCTCTGAGGTCAACCTGGTGCGTGTATATAGCCAGGAAGATGCACGAAGTATGCTGGATGACGTTAAAGCTAAAGATTAAGACTCCATTATATCCTGAAACGGATATTACGTATACCGACGGCGTGGAGCGGTATATATTTTGATCGATTATTTCCAAGCAAATACACGATCCTCCATTAATAGCTACATTTGTAATTTCGTTTTATGATGAAATCTATTTTCATAACATAAACTTTTTTTTTTATCCAGGTCACCTGTTACGCTTCGTATTTTTATCGTACTCTTAGAACTTTTCTAATAGTTTAATACTCTGTTACACGAATAGTCTGGACTTTTTACAATGGGTCTTGCCTACTTGGAATTTGGACCTTATGTAGCAATGTTCGGTATTATGTATTATGAAACTTGAACCAAACGTATCCGAATTTAGGGTTTGACAACGAAACTAGAGAATATACGCAAATCGGTTATCGGGCATTATAGTCATATAAATAAGCGACTATGTACATAACAAAGAAAAAGGGTAGGCAATTTCATGTAATTTCATGTAATTTCATGGTGATTTTAGAGTATCGCTGGAAAATCGATAGAATCTATTGACAGCAAACAGCATGCTTCTTTAGCATTCCATTCGAATAATTCAAAATACACATATCAACGGTAAATTACCAATCAGCAAAATTGCTGGGTGAACCTTACGCGAACCGAAGTTACTGAACAGAAGGCGATAATTTTCATCGCTAGTAAATATCGTCATCCAGACTTCCACGTATGTATATTCTGATACGGAGATCAGATTATTTTTTTTTTTCAAGTCCTTGGCAAACTTCATCATTTGTTAAATTAATTGGACACGTTCCCAGCGCTGGTTGATATTATAAAAAATTGTCAGCTATCACAGTGACAAACCGTACCGACCTCTTACGCAATGTCCAGAATAAAATATACGAAATTTATGACATGATCCAATATAATTCAAACACACGATAAATTTATCGCGCCCAGCTCTCCACAAGCGAGTGAGCAATGATGAATAAATTATCAAAGTTCACCACTAGACTTCGTCATTACATTGAAAATCATCAAATACAATTTATTAAATATGGTTCTCTATAGATTGCAGAGTTGAATGTCCGTGTATGCAGAAGATTCGTGCGTGATAAATACTCAGGTTATCCTTGTATACAGGATACATCCACCTGGTCCAAGTGCACGCGACGTAAACTATCGAGACTCACCGCGTGAAGTCCAACACAGTTATTCTTTAAATCGATAAAGTATCGAGTGATTCGATTAAGTGCCTTTCGATATATCGTTCGATAACATTAATCTGTGGGATGCGTGAAATTGTTTAGTGAGAAAGGATTGGAGAAGGTAAAATGGAAAAGAACAAGCAGACTCACTTATTACAGAGGGCGACCTGGGTCCAGCTGAATAGAGTCTCAAGTCGTCCTGATAGTCGTCCTCGCAACGACGCATCTCGTTGAGGCATCTCGACGCCAGGTGCCTGAACACGCCTACGACGCCGACGTCCTCCTTCACAGAGGTTCGTAGCAGCTTACATCCCAAGGCTCTGCCAAGTCTCTCGGCTTCTTCGCTAAATAAAATATTATAAAAATTCTTTATTATTGACTGACACACTATATAATAAATAGAAATTGAGAAACACGTGGGTTCTATATAGGTATAGTCTCTATTGCCCACAAAGAGATTTTGACGTAACAAAAGCATATCGATTATTTGTCAGACTATAGGAGTACGTAGAAGATATACAACACTCACGGGTCTATGACACACTGATCGATCAGATCCATCTTGTTCTGTACCAGCACCGTAGGAATTTCTCCACACTCATTTTCCACCTGAAACAAAAAGTTCACATAAGAAGAACATTACCACACCCGTTGTACGTACCAAACGCAAAGAAAGTATAATGAAATTAAATATAAACTATTATAAAATATTTAAGTGTGTGAATTGTGAATTTTCGTTCTTTTATTTTATTAATCGTATTGATATTGACTGACAGCGCCATTTACTATGGGCTATTCATGACGTCCACTAAATTCAGTAATAAAGCCTGAATATGTATATTCGAAAACTCTGCATAATAACCATAATCAATCCTTTTGCCAAGTACGTCTTACGTACAAAAGACATAAGAAAATTTCCACACTTGTAGGATATGTATACTCATATATGTATATATACACACAATATATCGTACGTTACGTCACAACAGAATTAGGCAGCAGAAATGTTATTAACTATTTAACAGTCAGCGTGACGTATCACATAAGAATGTACACGTCATCGACTGATCACAAGTTATACGTATCTTGACGCTACGATACCTTAAAGTGTTAGAGGAATTGCAGAAAGTATCCAGATGCGAAACGCCATAAAATATAATGCAAAGATAATACTACGTCTATCTATCCCTTAGTACTCGTCTCGCCTGGCTTCACTGTAGAGCCGAGCTTTACGAGTTTCCCCAGAAAAAAAATGATTCAACGTCCTACAGTATATTTAGAGCTGAGAAAGGATCGCCTGGTATATTTCTTCTTGAAGAAAGAACGCCGAGGACGACATAGGAATCGACTTCATCCTTTGCAAGAATCCAAGCCTTGGGATGAATGGCAGTGAAGTATACCATAAGAAGAGTAGCCCTGGCACTCCAGTTCAAGGAGTCCAGTTTTTCATCCAACACACCATGAGGGCATACCACTTGACTATTTCCGTAGAGAATTATCAGGGTGGTCTTGTACCTTCAACTTCCAGGAGGGAATAGCGTCGAAGGAGTCTCTATCCGTAGCCGAGTATGCGAGTACACAAGCATGAGCACCCCTGTAGTAGGCCGCAGTAATTGCATCGAACTCTTCCTGGCCTGCAGTGTCCCACAGCATCAACCGTACGTCCTCGCCGTCGACTCTGAGAATAATTAAAAAAGGAATTAACGTATAGTAAAAGGATATGCTCGATGAATTAATAACTTAAGCTGCTAGTAATAAAGCTCTTAATAAATTTTCTATAAACAGTTATATCCTTATGTCTGTTATGTAAGCGAATAAATTTCTTAAGGACTTGTCACCTGCAATTACGGGTTCATAATATTATTGCCAATTGACGTTGCTCGAGAGTAATGGCTATTCGTACTTTTTTTTCTTCACTTCTTTAACTACGTATACACTAAGTAGACCATAACGGGTAGGCTAACGAGACAAAAGTGATCCATCTTTGACACGAATTTTCCATGAGGAGAGTAACGAGCGTTGTTTCGCACAGTCCTCGAGACAAGTTCACGTGGAAATTCTCACGATTCGTTAGCGGGATCAACAGTGCGCAAGCTTTTTCTTATGTCGAGAGAGCTGCGAAGCCTGTAGAAGGCGTTACGAAGAACAAAGAGGGAGCTATGCAAATTCGCATCCGTAATTCTATACCTAGATTTCCAGTTAGAATGACTACTAGATACTCTGTGGAAAGTATGAGAATCCCATATCTCACTGTTAGAAATATTTTTTCCTCTCATTTACCTCTGGTCAATTACAAACAAAAAAAATAAAAAAAAAGACGTCAACAATAAAAAGGCTACAAGATTCCCTAACACAGATAAACTAATTATTTCTCTCTCTGAAGAAAAATGGCCCTTTTGTTCCATCAAAGGTGACTTCCATACCATATTTGCACTTGTCTATCAAGCACAGTATCCTTTGACCAGTTTTTTTTTTTGGTCACTACAACTTTCAATAAAACCACCAAGACCCGACAATCATGGTAAGCACGTGCGAACTAGCGTACTAATTATAAGTGGAAACGCACTCGATCTGCCGTTCCAGAAAGTCCACGCCGATGGTCTTCTTATAGTCCCTCGTGTAAGTCCCCTTGCAGAATCTTTGAATCATGGAGGACTTGCCCACAGCGCCATTGCCGACTATCACCACCTGAGAAAATACATGAGTAAAAAAAGATGAGAATAACAGGTCGTTAAAATCTCGAAGAAAAAGTCACGTTAATGACTGACAGAAGTCAGAAGTACAAAGCAACACAAAAAAAAAAAAGGGAAAACGCAATCAGGATTCGAACGCAAGAGAATAATTTTCGGTAGTGAGCTGCTCGCGTCCAAATAACGTTCCTCCCGTATTAAACATAATTACACGCGGAACAGGTTCCTATTTACTAGACTACCAGCTGCTTATTTACTAGACTTTTGATTGTTGTCCACGACTTTCTAAATCCACGTTTAATAACGACCAAAGAATTTTGGTTAAATGTAAGGAAAGTTGGGCAAACAATCGAAGAAGGATAATCCTAATTTCTTCAGATTTATCAAGACCCTACCTTCCTCCTCTCTAACAGTCTAAAACATAAAATAACATAGACATAACATACACGAAACATAAAATAAAGTATAAATGTACAAACTTAATTGATAATTCATTAGAATTTATTTATATATTGCCTCATGGAACGTATCTATTATTAAAAATAATTATACAGCCGATCGAACTTGCAGAGAAATTTTAAACTGAATATTATATACATATATATGAAGTCCAAGATATTTTTGATACATGACTGGCAATGTCGTCAACTTGTTAATGGCTTACAATTCCTACTGTGTGCGAGCATAGCGCTCATTGGTGGAACAGGTATGGCGTGTGTCACAGATAAATTTCGAATGGTCTCGCCCGAGGGACATACAGTAGACTCTCGATAAGTGTTTGCTTCTCCTCCAACCGCTTACTTGTTTTGCACCCCGGGGCATTCGGCTTATCCCGCACTATGACCTCCCGCACGTAACGTCGTACAAACACGTAAGGACTACATCTTAGGAAACATATAAGGATAATGAATCTTGATGAAGATCTGTCGAACGGTGAAGACTCTCGTTAAGTGTTCCTTTTCTTCGAATGGCTTTCTCCCTTGCAACCCCCAAAAACGTACACTTAACGAGAGTCTTACCGAACCTTAAATTATCCTGTCGAATCGAAGAGATAACGGTGCACTTGCCGTACGAAGTGGGTTACCTCAAGAAAGGTTGCAAGTCCACGCGCGGCTCACAAAAACCGGTCCTTCGAATCAGGAAACGATCCAAGAGAATCTCGTACGCGCCCATCCGCCATTCCTTCTTTAAATTCCACTTACATATATACAACAGTCGAAAGTCTACGTCACTGTCCGTTTAACGGTGCAACGTTAGAATAAATCGTGAGATATACGCAAACAAGGATTACTTTAAAAAATACATAATAAACCGAAAAATCAACTTACTGTTATATCTATAGAGGTACGTGACCAACCTAAAAAAATGGCATTACACCTGATAGAATGCGTCATGACTAATCAATAATATCCTACATCCTCCAGTGGGAACCCGTATTTCCGACTTTCGCTTGACGAGGATTCATCGATAGGGAACCAATTTTATGGAAGGTCAATGAATGAGTGTTTTATATCATTTCCTTTGAGAGACATTAGCGACCAACACTGAGCTATAGGACGTACATAGTACTACTTGATAATATTACTTTCTGGCAAAATGATACAAATTCGAATAAATTATTAGACAGGAGTATTTTTTAAACGATACAAAAGTCAAAATATCGTTATGCTTATTGAGAAACTCAACGTGGGAATGTCGATGATATCGAAACCAAAATTCTTATTATAATAATGTATGGGCTTCAAAATGGCCTAAGTAGGTGACTGAATAATTAATAAGAAACGTGCAATAGTCCTTGTTTTACACCAAGTATATTAATGCAGCTGAATGTATGTTTTATTTATAAGAACATTATCGGATTCCAAACTGCGACAGATCGATCGATGATGAAACGGCACCAACACGCAATTTAAACGATTGAAGGCTAATACACGTTTCTTCTTCGTCAATATATATATAATATGATACGAATATAATAAAAATAAAAAATATATATCCTGTATGATTATTTAAAAAATAGTAGCAATATTAAAAGACGACACAAAAAATTCTAATCGCCAGTATATATATATCAGTCACTATAGAGAAACCTGATTAAGAAAACTCAAAATATACTCCATAGATTCATCGCAGACATAATAAATTACTATATGCGTATCGAAAGTTACTTGGTATTCCTCGCATAAAAAGCAATTGTAGTATAGAAACATAATAAACGCTAATTATTCCGGTATAAAATGAAAATCAAGAATCCACAAGTAATACGAGGTGAGTACTTCACTGTTCCAAGTAAGAATAATTCTGTTATTTCAAGCTTCTTGTGGCGAAGAATCTCGACTGCCTATAGCCTGTATCGGCTAATGAAACAAGAAGTAAAGCAGCCGTCAGGTAAGAGTATTGAGTATACGTCGCAGTACTCTGAGACTGATAGTAGAGCCAGTAAAATAAGTGAAATAAAAGTAACGTGTGGACGTGTTACTGCACATTCCTATGAAAACGCCGGTATATACCGTTAACCGCAATAGAAGTAGACAGCAACGGCTCTATATGAAGTTAGCAGGAGAAAGAGGGTGATAGTTTGTATACAGAAAAGTCAAGCTATGAACATCTATTTTTAGATAAATTTTCAATCTATTATACAATACGAGTAGGCGTCCCACAATCTAACTTTATAATAAGTATAGTCATTGACCTCCTTCGATACATCGATCATAAACGTGCACTGACCTGGAGAGTTTAAGAATTTAACTCGTGACATTTAAATCTCCCTATACTACATTTTCTATCTCACGCTATTGTATTTCGCGCCATAACATACAATATAGACACCATAGAAACTGTCAAGAGAAAGAAAAATAATAATTCTAAGGATCTGTTATCTCTTTCGTCCAATGGAGCCCTGTAAATTAAGAATCTCAACAGTTTCCAAAATATGCTTTGCAATTAAAGCGATTCCAAGGTACGGGATAAACTAAGGCCGAGTAGTGAAATCAAAGAATTTTTAATTGCTATAATAATTCACGGTAATATTATGGCTACCTTGAGTGATATCTCGAGCTCTTCCTCTCGCATTCTGACCGCGCTGTGATTAGCATAATATCCAGCTACGATTTCCTGAGAAGCCTTCACTCCCGTGGTGCGCGACGTTAAAAACTTAAAACAACTCCTGGTGAATCTTTATGTCGACGATCGGTTCTGCCGGCAACCGATTCTCGTTAATATCAAACCGAATCGGAACATCGCCACGCTTGGAGCCTTTTTTTTACCGTGAGAAAAAGTATGTCCTGATGAATCAAGTACCCGCGTATAACTTGCATTCACTATGAGATTTCCTACGAGGAACCGACAAACCCCCCAAGCACACGAATACGCCGCACCGGCAAACACTGGCCGACTGAGCACCTGTATACGAACACCTGCTAATTCCGATGCCTAGGGACATTTATCTAGAGACTTTTCACTTTCCATGGTAAACCGTCTTTAACGCGGTAATATCAGCGCATTTCAAACGCGCGTCTGCGCTCTCTGGAAAATAGCATATATTTTATATGTATATACATATTATATAACTACAGTGTACGTTGTCTTCGGTCGAACGATCGCAAAATTATTCATTTCTTGTAGTTTATTATTAATATAATAATAATGAAAATAGCAAATAATAAACAACGATAATAATAAGACGGAGAAAATATGATACTGTGGAATAAAGTATAAAGAATTATCTACAGTACAGAAGCTTATGATACACGAGCATCTATATGATTCCTTTTCTTTTTGGAATTTGCAAACGCTCAAAGATAAGGAAAAGAGCATTATATAAATATAACAATGAAGGAAGGTGATCGAAGGACTGAAGAGCCAATAATATTATTTTTCGAAATACCTCTCGATATGTATATATATAAAATTATACAATCGCTATATATATAAGTATATATATATATTTCTCGTGTGTACGTGTATATATCCTGTTCATGATCGATTCTGTGTATGTATATGCATATATGTGTGTATATATATATGTATATATAATTCTCTAGTTAGCACAATAGGGTGTAATGTTGTTACGTAACTGTATACATAGATGTGTTTTCAATGTAATAATCGCATCGTAATCGGTAAACATTGTGTTTCTGAAAGTATCCATTTCATAATGACAATAATAATATTAATAGTAACAATAATAATACACATCGCGCTATTCGCTCGTCCAGAAAAAGAAATTCCTCGAATCACGACGACGTAACGCGCTCACAATTTACGTTCGTTGAGTTTCGCCAATCGTTTGCATAAAATATTGATTATATTTCGCAGATAAAGAAAAAATGTGCGTACCTAAAACGTCGTAACGTTTCCCGAAAAAAATGTAAATATATTCGTGCGACAACGTTGATATAAAACGGGTGCGATTATGCGTTTCTAACAGAGAATCGAGCAGAGGTATGCAAAACTCAAAAAAGCATAACGTGTACCGTATGACTTAATGGTTAAGGGAGTGACGAAAAGGGAAAGTATATTGTTAAGAATTTTCTGCAACGTTGTGAAAACAAAAATTGTTTCATTCGCTTCGTTCATTTTTTGAGTTTTCGCTGAGAATTCGACGAATCGGATTTTGAATAATTCACGACGCATGGACGTCCGTGTGGTCCCTGAAAACTGAGCATGGATTTAGGGATCTCAGCCGTTCATATTATGCACAGATTGGTAATTCTGTTAAATATCTTCTAAAGAAATACGATCGTAGGGTACGCGCGAAAAAGAAAGATTATTTATCCTCTGGGCTTTTATTGATCTTTGTCCATTTCAGGCTATATTATGTATGTATAACTAAACTAAAAAAAAAAAAGAAAAAGAAGACAAAATGGAGAAGAGAAAGGGAGTTTCTTTACAAAATGAATGACGGTTAGTAATGACGGGTCGAATATTCGATTAATAATCAATAAAAAAAAAAAAAGAAATTCATTAGTACTGAGGAATAAATTGTTCCGACCGAAAGTCCAAATGCTTCGTACTGATAGACACATTATCAAAAGACTTTCATCAACGCAGAGCTTAGTGAAAGGTATACGCCTTCATTTGAAATGCAAAACGGCCGAAGTTCTGAGACAGCGAACATTATGATTCTCCTTATTAATTGTTCTTTTAATCTTATCGACATTCAGAATAAAGTCCTAAGGCTTACTTAACTAATGAATCGTATGACGCTTAATTTTCCTTATGAACATTTAAAATTAGACTTTTTTTTAACCTTTCTCGAGATTAGATACACTTATTTTGAACGTCTCTTGTTGCTACTTTTCGGATGAATTATAGTCGCAGATCGGAAATCGCTCGAGTCGAACCGTCGAAGATTTAAATGAACTCAAAAACTCGAAGCCAGCTTAACGCAGAAATAATCTAGAGCCATCGTGTCACGTACGCTGTTCTGGACGGACAATCTGTTGATTTTATTTTGTATCATTAAAAAGAAACGTCCTACGCGGAAATTACCGAAAGCAAATTCAGTCAAACATACGATCGATGCACAGAGAAATCAAAACAAAATTGGATTGCGACATTTATCTACATTTATCAAAAGCAGTTGAAAGTCGTTCAATGTATCTTGCGCTAATGGAATATCTTCCTTTTCTCTAGAAAAAAATCTAGATACCCGTAACTCTAGTGATCGATGATTGAAAGATAAGTAGTAGTAGTAGTAGTAGTAGTAGTAGTAGTAGTAGTAGCAGCAGCAGCAGCAACAACAACAGTCGCAGCCACAGCAGTAGTAGCAACAATAGCAGCATACTCGTTCGTTTGAAAACATAAACATGATTTCGAAATTGAAACTTGCGGTGTCCGTCCCTTCGCGAAGACATAGCAAAAACGTATATAGAATTAATTGCGGTTAGATATAAAAATCTACCGAACATACTTCTGGCAGACTTCACGCTGAATATCTTACATTTAATACTTTTGAACAAACTTGCTAGCAGTAGCACTAAACTTGAAGAGAGTCAAATCCCATTCGAGTAGCATTGTCAAAGTTCGCAAGCCGTCCCGGGACAAGCCCCCAAGATATTTTCACTTATTTTAATTAAATCATTCTTTCTATCTTTCATCATCATCAAAGCTTCCGCTCTCCACTTTCGCGTTACACGCTAAAACAAAGAGATACCGTGGTCGTTATCATCTTAAAAAAAAAAAGAATATTCATCAAAATATCAAAGTTCGGTGTGATACCGTTACGACCACGATGAATGCTTGCGATTTTTCGTATGGCAGCCAGAATGCAACAACGAATAAAAAAACAACAAATAATACAAAGACAAAGAGAGAAAGAGAGAGAGAGAGAGAGTGTGTGTGTGTGTGTTTAAAGAATAAAGAGAAAGTAATAGAAATAGAAAAAAAGGAGACGGTATGATGACGTTAAAAAATAAACATTACCGTGTCTACCTTACATATGTAGATAATACATCCAGTACACAAAAATGGAGGCAGCGTGCTCTTATCGATCGATTCTCATAAAATTGTCAATCGCAAGGAATTCTTTAAATCCGTTCATGCACTGACCTATCAATCCTTAATTCATACAAGATAAAGTCGATGAACACAAATCCCAAGAATTCTATATGACTCTCACGGCACTCGTAATTTCGGCACTGAAATTCTCCCATACGCGGGACACTTTCAAGAGCATTTCGACTTTGGTTAGATCCGCGACAGCGTCGTCGTCGAGTGCTTTAACGCGGTATTAAGAAACGAGATAAGAAAGAGACACGCAGCAAGACCCTTTGAAAACAGCTTAATACGCAGATGCTTCCTTGTACTCCGAACCCTCCATAGTGAAAAAGTCCTCCAGCTTCCACTGGAGGGTTTCGAACGTCGGCCTCTTCATCGGATCCTTGTTCCAACATTCTAGCATAATGTCGTACAGTGCTGTCGGACAGTTCGATGGACACGGCATACGATAACCGTGCTCTACCTGATGCAATACTTCAGCGTTGGTCATACCTGATGAGAAAGAAAAACAAATTTGTATATTCAGGATCCTGGAAACGCTATAAATGAGTATTACTCTGAAAAGGACAAGGATAAGTGAACTTACCAGGATATGGAATTCTTCCGTATGTAACCAATTCTGTGAGTAGAATACCAAAGGACCAGACGTCTGATTTAATACTAAACTTGCTGTAATTGGCAGCCTCCGGTGCGGTCCATTTGATAGGGAAACGAGCACCTACTCGAGCCTCGTACTCATCCTCCTTGATGAGCCTTGCTAGGCCGAAATCAGCGATTTTAACAACATTGCCATCGGCTACAAGTACATTTCTTGCTGCTAAATCTCTGTGAATGTAATTTTGTGATTCCAGATAGGCCATGCCAGCTGCAATCTGCGCGGACATGTCGATCAATTGTTGAAGTTTCAATCCACGACCTTTGCCTAAAGATAAAAGAAAATTAATTAAGTCTCATACGGATCTTTTTCACCTGCCACTTCACAAATGTCAATAATTGTTTTCAAGAGAATCATGAAATTTGTACAATATCTATCTACCTTGTAGAAATTCAAGAAGACTTCCATTTCTCATAAGCTCTGTAATAATGTATATAGGCTCTTCCATAGTGCAAACAGCATAAAGCTGAATTAGTTTGGCATGCCGAAGCTTTTTCATGATTTGTGCTTCAGCAAGGAAATCCTTAGGATCCATAGTGCCTGGCTTCAGTGTCTTGATAGCCACCGGTGTGGTGTTGTTCCAGAGTCCTTCCCATACTTCACCGAACTGACCCTGTCCTAGTTTGCGAACAAACTTGAGGGAGGAGCGGTCAATCTCCCATTGGTCGCGGGTGCGATGGCTTAGACCCTCCGTTACAGGTTTCTCAATCTGCGAACAAAACCAGGTATGGGCCAGTCAATGCCTGATTGGAATCGAGTGAAAACAAGTTTTACTTTTCATGATAACAGTGAAAATACATCACACGATGAATACCTTATCGTACAATGTGTCATGGCGCGTCTTTCGAAAAGCAATGAAGAGAAAGCACAGGACGAACAAGATGAAAAACTATGGTACATTGATGATGACATTTTTTATGGTTTCAAAAGCCTACGACGATGTAAGAAATTTGTCAGAATAAAGAAATATACATATACGATTTCACAATAGAAAAATAAAAGGATTAACTGGAAACCCTTCGACTGCTGTTATTCAAACTGCATGACTTCTGGTTGGGTCTTGGTTGGATTCAGTCTGTACGGTTCAGAAGTCAAGTATTTCGTTGAAGTCTGACTTTCTAATCTAACGATATGTAATAGGTGAGGTAAGAGTACGGATACAATTATAAATGAATTATAAACCGCAGGTGCAGTACACGCATTGAGATAAATGAACAGGAAGGAAGAATATGGGTCTTGGCTGCTTTCATGCTTTCACACGCACCTTCTTATTAGTTGCCAAGCAAAACGCTGGACACACTTTACTTTTTCTCTCTTTTATTTTTAATTCAAACACGCTCAGCATCGCGTCGTCGAAAATCTCCATCGATTGAATTATAATTAAAAGCGATGACATTCATGCCTAAAGATTGACTTTATTCATTCACCAATCCTTCAAGTACCTAGTGAAAAATCTTCATTATCATTTTCTTCATTCATCTAGCGAAAGACTTTCATTCGCTACAGAAACTTAATAGCTAACGTTGGCAACCGTGCGTCGTCCGCAATTTTCAAAAAATCATTCACCTTGAAAATTTCCCTCTGTTAATCACTTTCGAAAGAGTTTTTCAGGTAACAAGCTTTCGAAGCTGTATAATCATCGAATACACTCACGGACAGCGCTCAGAGTCAACAAGATAGTAGCACCCTTCGATTATTATTAAAATGAAGATGATCAGGTCATCGTCATCTAACAATGTAAAAAGATCAACTTGATATGGCTCTATAGAGAAAAATTTATAAGTTTTCCAAAGGAAAGTAATTTTTAAATCATTGTGCCCAAAGCTTCTTATCATCATACAGATGCTATGATATATTGAGTAAGATCAGTCAAAACTGCCAAGAGACTTTATGATATTTAATCTTAACAAGTCTCAGGAAGAAGATTAGAATATTTAAAAATTCTCTGAAAATATATACAATATGTGTATATGTTCAGCTAGTGTATCGGTATGGCCTGATAGAATTTTACAATTCTTAAGGGTATAATCTATGTAAGTGCATCTGATCGTTTTGATATTCCTAAATCATTTAATCAGGACGAATGAATTATTTAATGATATAAGTGCACGAATAGACGTCATTCAATGACTCATAGTTAATTCAACTTAGGTATTAATCTTAAAAGTATGATAATGAGGTATCCAATCAATTTCTAGTATACAATGCACATTGTCAATATAAATTGTTACCTTATCATGCTCGGATTATTATACAATATCAAAAACAAAATTTGATCAGCTTGCTCTGCGACTTCGAAGCGAAATAAACATTGAGTGAGTGTTAATAAAAATTAAAATGTATTGCGTTCTAGAAGATGATTTTTTTTTTCAAATAAAATCACCCTCTTCTTGCTTTGCTATCAGGGCGAATCTTCAAGAAGGTTCAAGACGCCACATGCGGAATAAAAGAGTGATATTAACATCGTAAACGCTGCACGTATGAAACGTCAATTGTCCATAAGTCCAGTGATAAGAGGTCGATGCTAAACACTGTGGATGACAAGACGGTTGGGTAGATCAAATGATTTTAATGATTCTCTGGACAACTACAGGATATATGGTGTCTAATGCCTCTGAAACATAATCCCATATAGGACAGGTTTGTGCTACGAGATGCGGATGACATATGAAATCGATACAAGCAAACAGTTATGGTTATAAGAAAAGAAATGAATGATTTAATGATTTGTATTGGGGACATTCAATTTACCAAGAAAATCCAGCGGTAAGTAGGGCAAGCAATAACAGAGAAACAAACACAGTCTATTCAGAGATAAAACTTCGATTCGTTTCCCTTATACGAACTTAAAAAAAGGCATTTTCAAAATGCGATCGCTTCTCGTATCTCCATTGAAATAAAAAATTGAATACTTCATGAAAATTCGACACTCAAAGCGATTGCATTGACAGCTGTTAAATTTGACTAATATATCCGAACTCGATAAGCATGTATATACATTGTTTTCCAATGAAAAAAGAAATGTACAGCTTGCTGACTTTCAATTAACGATTATTCATATGTGTAATAACATTCGATTACTCGTTTATTCATAAGATTCGAAACTATATATACATGTTATACTTGTCAATGGAATTTTTCGATCGATCATCTGCTTGATTATAAACCGTGGAAGTGAAATGGGAAAAATTATAAAAACAATATCTTAATTCAAAGCGTGACGAGTCACGCCTCGTTTCAATTTCTAAGCAAAGTCCAACGGGAGTTTAGACAGTGCTGTGTAGTGGAATGCCATCTGGATTTTCATTAGACACTTTTGCTGATAAACTATATACGTTATTGCGGTTTTACTGAAGCTCATTAACGTCAGGGTCAGAATCAATGGTTTAAATGGCGCTGAATCAATCGTCATAAGAAGCCTCAAATCATTGAATTCATTCGCGCGAAAATGATTAAATACCACGCAAAAAAAAAACAAGAGAAGATCGAATCATGCATTCGAATACTTGCAACCCACTCGTGACTTTTGATATTGACTCTCGTCTTTTTTTTTAGGCCACTCAGCATTCGAAGAGATTTCTTCAGAATGATTCCAATGTAAAAGCTCTTAAGAAGTTCCAACAAATTGTGGGCGTACCGCAGCCAACTAATGAAATTTCTTTTGGATCTCACCAGAGAAATCTCTCCGTAACAGTTTTTTTCCCTCATCTTGTACAAATTGTACCTAATTAAAGCAGTAAGTCAGAGGTCTCTTTTTTTTCTTGAAATGACCACATCCTTAAATGATATAATTGAATAAAAATAATATAAAAAATTATTGTTCGTCATGCAGCAAGCTGTCTAAACTCCGTTTAGACGACACTGGACCTCACGTAATAAGAACTACGATTTATCCGGAACTTTATGTTCATATAAATCTCTTACCTGTACACAAGGTTTGCAAAGATTAACGCAGAGTCCATCAGCATCCTTGCTATAGTGTTCGACGAGATCCTGGAGTGTCCTGAAAGTGGTTCGCCTTGCAATGAAGAATCCACCTTCATCCAGCTGTCGGATACGATAATGTTTAACCGTATCTCCATCCCGGACTGCAATATATATTTACTGATTACATATAAAGGAAATAAGTTTGCCTCGGTATAGGAAGTAAGAATCAAAAACGCTCGTACTTATCATTCTAATAAACGTAACATAGCGTGAGAGGATAATGAGTCGCGGTAGCAATTATATTTTAATACAAGGATCGTAAAACCGCGTCGGTTGCGGGTTTGACAAAAACTTTGTTAGGTATGTAGAGGCTTCTGAAAAGGCAGGAAATTGCAATTTGCGACAGGATATGCCAATTTCATCGCTAACTGACAGAACGGAGCAATGTGGGATACGTGTCTGTCGTTGAGTAAAGAACAAATATTCCAATCAATTGAAAACTAATTGAAAACCTTGGATTGTGTATAATACATTTGATATCATTAGGTAGGTAGCCACGTATTTTCAATTACCATGACAAACGATTGCCGAGTATTGGAGGAAATTCCAGGCGTTCGAGTTGTCAATAGTTATTTAGTGTCAAGATTAGATAGAATAATATACTTGATATATTAATTACAACCGTATTAATTGCTTTACGGATGGCAATAGTAGAATATTTCTTTATGAATCGATTTGGATAAAATCGTTAGTTTACTTAGATACTGGTCCTAATTATAGCCAATTTTAACAACATGAATCTAATAATGAACCTTAATTACGGACTGACGTAAATTTACCTGAAAGTGAATAGTCGTTGTGTCGACTTTCTGAATCTCGGATCAAAAACGCTCCATGATCATTTTCAGGTAGTAACAGCTTCTTTTCGGCTTCGATTCTTTTGATCTTTCGAAAGTACCATCTGCAAGAGAAAAATATAATCGAGATTCTAATTATAAGAGTACAAAGGACAAATAAATTTATTTCTAGTGTTAGGCATAAAATCACATGAAAGATATGTAATGCGTTAATCAACGATTAATCGGTGATCAAAGATCAAAACAAAAAATGGCTACTCTATCTTGAGAAAAATCTCATGTAATTTGTTCAAGCTGTAAAGACTTTTGTTTATGAAGTTTCTAAGGTAACGGAGGAACCGCTCCAAATAGTGAACCATAATGTTATTCTTAGGAAACCAGAAGGATGGATGGTTTATCTCCAAAAGATATACGCCCAGTGACTCTCAATACGTTTTAAGATAAATTCTGTATGGAACTCGAGACAAGAGCGCAGTATTGGTGAAAGCAAGGTCGCTACGGCAAGTCTGTTATACTGATTGTGAGAGAAATTCATTAGGAGAAAATGCAACAAAGAAAATTTAGCAAATGAGTTCAGACCGGCATTGCTATTTATCGAACCGTTATATCAGCATATAAGCTGAGTAAAACCATAGAATAAATTATTACAGACGAGACACCGATCGGCAATATCTAACTGTAAAAGTCGCGCGTGGCATGCATTTCAATAACTATAACCATACTAAACTCTTGTAAAGAATGCGGCCTTGTCATTATCTTCCTTAAATGATCCTAATTCAACTAAGAAACTTCTTGACTCTGATTTATCATGGAATTCTTTTAAAAGTGGTAAACACAGTGAGGATGCTATCTTACTTTCTATCAGATCGATGGAATTTTGCAATGATATATATTAGAAATAATATAAATTAATATGTCTTACGGTTCAGCCTCAATGGATTTTAGCTTGGCCACATAATTGCTTGGGATGTATCCCTCTTGTCTGGTCCTCTTACTTCTGGCAAGCCACCAGTCACCCTGAGTGTCATTGAGTATCTCTAGGTGTTCTCCTTTTCTGAAGCTGAGATCTTCATCTGTGCGAGCATCGTAATCGTATAATGCAACAAAGATCTTGGCAGTTGGAGCATCTGTGTCTGGTATTTGCGGCATGGGCCTTATGGGATCTGGCGGTGGTGTTGGAATGGGACTAGCTTGCGAAGCTACAGCTTCTATGCTAGGGTTACCTATCCTGTCTGGCTTCTCCTTCTCGGCATCTGTGGGACTGCTAAAACAATTTCCCATTTTGCTTGTATGCTAGCTTTAAAGTCAATAACAATCAACCAACTGTTTCCTCCTCATAGATCCCTTCTTGCTAAAAGGGTATTTCTTAGCAATTGCCAATAAAGTCCTTTGGCCTTTTAAAACACTATATTACAATAGTCTCTTGTGCGCTATCCTTAAAACCAAATGATCTGCTAGTCTAAACATACTGTACATCTCAAAGTATTATTTAAATTAAATAGTAACAGATTCGTTTAACACTGTTTAAGTTCTTGATCTCTCCTTTTATTGTTTTACTTTGCATGATTTCTGTTTATGATTGATTCATTGTTTCCATTTGTCACTTGACGATTATCAGATCTTCCATAGATAAGAACTGGATATCCCTTATAAGTATCAGAATCGCTCCCCTGATATCTTCTCCACAAACCTTGTTTTCTTTGTGTGTCACTACGATTTTCTTTCAAAGTAACGTTTCATTGAATTCTTGTGTAAGGATGATCTCTTGGTGTCTCACTAATATAAAAATTAAATCAATTGACACTCTCACTCCTGAGATCAATCCACATATGTAAAATAAGTAAAAGGCATATGCTCCAGTAGTATCAAACCAGTCCTACAGGAAGATATTTTCTACATCCGTTTTAGATGTCACAGGATGTTCTGGTTCCAAAACTTCTGATTCGGAATACGCCCGGTTGCAAACAATCATCGAAACATTAAAAGGAAATGGAAATATCTTTCCTTGAAATGACGCATACCGTTCTTCATTTGAAATTTGACACGAAATGGTTTAGTATACAATTTATTATACGCACTGATCCACAGAAAGACACACGATCACTCAGAGTAGTAACACAAGCAGTAGCAAACATACGATCATAGACACTTTCTACTGGTAGAAGTTGGGCGAAATTAGCACAGATCACATTTATATTTTAATAATAAAGATTTTATATGCAAGGTGCTATTATACACCAAGGAATTAGCGCACATATACAAGTCTTATGGTTAATGCCGCTCGGTGCATGTCTTCCTTTAAAAGAAGGACTTTTAACTTGTTATCAGACAGCAAGGGGCTATCGCCATTGAACACCAGTCACTATGAACCCGTCAAACGGCCGATTTCACATGCGCGGAAACGGAGCAGTTCTGCATTCAGGACGAATATCCACGTTTAATCCTTTATTTAAATGAATAATCACGGAACGTGGAATGCCGCGTTAGCACATTTGATGCCGTCAGTCCATCCTCCCATTAGATGTCTTCACGGATCTTTTATGAGATACTCGAGGTGAAAACACCACCCATGATGAAGGTGCTCAACGGAATGCGGGCTTCGGCAGTCTTCGTAAACGCGCCCGAATTTATCCGAACGCTGGGCAATCCCGGGAATGAACGCCCCATCCAACCATAGCATGAGGAGAGTCCTTTCTTTTTTTTCCATTATACTTCTACTCGCTTCTGCTTTACCTTTTCGATTCTATTGTGATTTTTTACCTTATTCGAGGAAACACCGATGGGTATTCAGAGATGAAAGATCTAGTTACAAAGAATGAGATTCAAAAGCGACACGACCAGTCCTGTACAAATATTTTTTCTGTCCTTTTTTTATTATTTCATTATTATTTATGAATATTATATCGCCCTGCAAAGTTGATACACTCACTTACAATTTTTAATATCAATATATTAATTATAATGAAGCGCCTGCGATGTAACTACTATAATGAGGAACATAAAATGTTCAAACAGAAATCTATACGTACCGGTTTCTTCTCAATTATCTAAAAAGAAGACATTAAAAGAATCCTTCTCATCTTCTGTTTATTACCGAATATTATATATTATTTTAACGATCGACAATCATCGTTAGAAGGAAACGATATTTCTATTTATGGAAAAACATTCCTTATCGTAAACTGTCACGCGAACCATTATCACTCAAGATACAGTTTCTTTCTAAAATAACAAAACAAAACAATCCGTATGCATGCTGCCGGGTTGCATCCTCATAATTTATGCTCTTTTATTGATTATAGAATTCTACGAAATTATACTCTTAATTCTAAACGTAAAAAAGTATTCGTAATATCATAACCGTTTACATGGAAACTTCCTGAGGCGCCATCTACATTTATTTAAAAATTATATTATTAGGGTATTTTATTAATTTTTATATAATATTATTCGTATATACTTATGCAGTATAATTCAATCATCTCGGAGTACTGTACAATATAATTAAGTTGAACTAGTCTTCAAAATTGTGTTTTTAAAGGCCAAAGAATTTCTTATCAATTTTATATTGGCAGATATCGCACGTCGCCAAGAAGATACTAGTCAAGAGGGCCTTCCTATATATATTCTGTATGATGTGAAATTAATGGCACGTTAATTCTCTTTTGCAATTTTGATACTAATTTGTACTGTCACGTAGAACACTGTGGTTAGCAGCTGTCAAACACAAATTTCATTAGGCTGTCTCTTCACTAGGATCTCCACAGTGGATAGGTATTACTTTACGAAATATTTCACTTGAATATTACCTTAAAAATCTGTCAAATAGATGTCGAAAAGTCCTTGAACGCATCAATTTCGCGTACATGTCTTCTTCATCGAACCGCAGCCATAGGTGCTAATATTTTATATATCACAATTTAGAACGTATATATTACGATGAAATAAGACAAAAAAATAAAATATTCGGCAAATGATGAGCCCACCTACCTACGAGCAATTTTACGTGCTTACTGATTAGACCAGAAGTTATCGACGTTACTCTTACTTTATCTCTGATCTGATTAGGTTGCTAAGGAGATACAAAACCTTTTCTTAAAATAATTTATGTATGTATTTAAACATTGCTATCAAATCTGGCTTAGTTATATTATAATAAAAAACAATATAATTCTTGATTTTCATAAATCTCAAAATAATCCAATCTAAACCAAGATTTAGTGATTCTATTGCAGTTATAACATGAAAATATTCTGCTTTGACTTTCTGGGAAACAAGCAACCTTCTCAGGCCTTTGGAAATACCTGAGTCAACTGTAGGGATTGGATTCTTTAAAAAAAGGTACACTGAACCATTGTGAAGGATTTTCTTCCCACAGGGATCCAGGTATCAAAAAGAATCCCTACCAAAAGTCGGATTTACATTGTTTGGGAAGGTAAAAGTAGTTTTACAGAAAATGAAAGTGGTATCTAGTTTACCTACCATTTTGAATTTTGAAAATTTCATATGGATTGGTATTGGGATAAACAGTAGGGAACTTTAAATAATAACTGTTGCTTTAATATTACAAAAAGAACACATAGTAAGTTCCATAGTTATGAGTTGTTTATAAGTCGTCAACACTTGACGTCCTGATTAAAAATTTCATCTCTGCCATGCGGGGTTTTTCTCCTTCTTTTTCATCTTCTTTTAAAAATTCGTGAACTCGATGCGTCACCTAGACGCTTTATTGATTTTATTATCTTTGAAGACAATGACCTCTTCATCTTGGTATCAACTTCACTACGTGCATTAATATCACTGGCACTGACACGAAAAAAAAAGAGGAATTAAATCCTATCACGATCCCGCCACACACATTCGTTTCACATATTTAACAATTATTATGTATGGTCGTCGCTCATTTACAAGGCGTCACGACGCTTTTTTGACGCATTCGACAAGCTAATGCCAAATACAACAGTACAAATACATAGATAATATATTACGCGTCATTTAAATGCCTTAAATGTGTTCACCATCATCATCATCAGTATATTAAATTGAAAATTGTTGAATACAGACTGGGCTGAATTTTCTTCTTTTTTTTTTGGTCTTCTTTATATTTTTCTTCTCTCTTTCTGCTTTTTATCATATAGCCATGTAGCAGTTGATTATTCAATTCGTGTAGATATTAATTAGTTTCGGTTATGGGTACTTCGAGAATTCGGGGACCATAAAGAAGCACGTATGCACAATGCCAATCACCGCCACCGCTTAACTTTAGGACGTCCTCGCTGGTGACGGCACTGACGGCGTCGTCGTCACACTTTAACCACATGTCGTCCTTCTGACGTACCCAGGCGACGTAGTGGCCGCTGCTGCTGGAACGGCCTCTGTGCGTCAAAACAGCTTGCAGCGTATAGTATCCACTGTTATTTGAGCCTAGATCTGTAACAGGTATAATTTTTGTGTATAATATACGCACGAGTGATACGTGTTTTACAGAGAGGCCATCTTGATATGAGTTTGAATATAATAGAGTCTGCTAGACTTTATATATCACTGATGGATAAACTATATGCATCCCGGCACTTCATGATTGTTTAAATTAAATTCGTCTATTTATTGTTATTAGTTATATCAGGTAGACGTAAATTAATACATCTTGAAATATAATTATTAACGTCAAGTACCAGCTGTTAACAACACAGTAAGATAGAAAGTGCACATGGCTGCAACCTATTATTCTAATTATAAATAAAGAAAAGCATTAGAGAAAGTAGATAAAACTTATTTAAGTGGTTTCTACGGATTTTCTGGAATGTTTTTATGCTTGTTGGGAAAGCATGATGTAGACTTACCGTCTGGGAACCAGAAGGGCTCCCGCTTTACGTTCTTGTTACCGTCACCCTTTTGCTTCTTCTCTTTCGCACTTCGAGACTCCTCTACCTGGCTGTCCTCTAGTTCTTTGAATCTCTCACGCATGGGTACAAGCTTATTTTGAAGTTCGCTAGTACATAATTCGAAAGCATCGAAGTCCAAAGGAAATTTGACGTCCTTTAGAATCTTAGCATTAATGGATTCTTTCTCCTTATAATAGAATCGAACGAACTGAATAGTCAAATACGCTGGCAATCTGCTAATTTTCGACTGAAATAGAAGTATGGTATTAAATGATCGTTGCAGTTAATAAATAAACATGCAATATTATAAAATGCATAGTACCGTTTTTGTATAAACTGCATCACGTCCAAGGGTGGGCGATTTTTTAGTTAACTGTTCCTGCATTTTATTTCGTAGTCCGGAGTGCATATATTTTACTTCTGTTGAAATAAAGCAACTTAATTGTAAGAAATCTTCTTTCCCATAAGTCGGTGGTTCTTCTTCAGATTCAACACACTTCAATTCAGTATCAAAGGAACCTCCAAAATATTGTTCGATAAGAGAATTTGGTTTATATGCTTGTGAGCTGCTACCTTCCCCTGCTGCTACATTCTCCTGTGAGAAACATATATAATAAGTACCTGAAACTCTATGATAGTGAATCGGACTTACCTTCGCTGGTAATTTTTGCTGAAGCATACGAACGAGTTCAGTCCAACATTCGTTGGCATCTTGCTGTTGAAATCCTCCATGTTCGGATTTTTCAGCGAATCTAGGGAATGCTAAATGCATCATTTGAACTAGGACCACAGGTGGCAAAGAAGAGCCTTTATCCATTCCTTCATACAAGTCCCTTAGAGCAGCTGTGATGCTCTGTGCAGGAACTAACGAAGTACTACCAGCAGCAGCTAAGCCACCTGAAAAACTTTTGAGAGCATCCCGCAACTCTGGGACTGTTTTTAAGCATTGAACAGTAGCGTTAAGATAACAGGTATTTCCCAGATTCATCAATCCAGCTGGTAAATCAAATGCAGTAGCTATTTCAGACTCATTCATGTCTTCTAGAAACAATGGCCTCTCCGTTGGTTCCATAGGTACATCTTCCTCCTTTGAACCCATCATTAATACAGTAACTCCCTAGAAATAATGATTAAAAATTAGTATCAAAAATATAATATAGAAGTATAATATTTATAAAATTATTTTCTTACATCCTTCAGCTTTATATTACCCCAATCATCATCCTTCAGAGTCATTCCTTTGAGCATAACTTTTTGCCGCTCAGGTTGTACTCCAGTGAGCGCAAAGAGCTGAGCTTTAAATAGCATTGGTTCTTCATCCGTATTCACTTCCACGTTTGGAAAAAGTTCCTTACCCCATTTTACCTTAACTGTAAGTATAAGAATAAATAAAGGCATTCAAGGCCGGCTACTACAGTGAACAAGCGAAAATGCAAAATATTTGAGGTTACATTCACCATAAAATATGATCTATCTAAATGCTTACTTGAATATTGTGGCATTTTTATACAGTTTAAACACAGCACAATTGACTATAAACTTTTCTAATGCAAATTGAAAATTGCACAGTACTTTTCGCACAAAAATCAACTCTAAGTAAAAGGACGTAAAGTGCCAAGTCAGACGCGGCTGAGACCACTGCACATCGCGTTGTAGCGCTAGCTAAGCGGCTACTTGAGTAGATATTTTTTTTCCAGATATTGCTAGAAAAAAAGTAGCGCATTTCTATATTTTTCAAATGCCTTCGTCATTGAAGATATATATAATACAAAATTACTTTTAAATTTTACTTTTCATAAGATTATACAATTTAAATGGAATAAGAATAAAAATCTTATAAACTGTAACTTAAACTGTATATTGCAAGGCACATTAATAAAACAACAATGTGATTAATCTTTGCTACGTATTTATTAACATTTACATGGTCTTAATTCAACGAGAACAATTTGACGTCCGAATTTTCTATAAATTAGGTCCAGCCTATGAAACGATCCACTTTTTTTTCTCAACACTCTACAACTTCTTTATACTATTATATTTCACTATATTACACTTACAATATTCCTCTAGGCAAGTTTTGGCAATACGTTGCAGCATCGTTTTGAATACAAATTCGTAGCCCTTGCCATTAACAGGGAACATCTTACTCTATGCCCTGTTGATGATCATCGAATATCATTCGATGAACGTCATATGGTACAATTGGAAAATGAGTAATAAAAAAAGTAAGATCAAGAATCCTTTCCAAGAGCATAATTAAGCCCAGACTCGTAATGTCGCGTCCCAACTTCCTGTAGATAGTGCAGTACCGTCTGGAGATACTCGCAAACAAGAAACTCGATTTTCATGGCCATAGAGAAGTGCCACTCTTTGACATTTTAACGTGTCCCAAGCATTAACTGTGTAATCATTATGACCAGCGAAAAGTAATCGTCCACTTATGCTGAGATCAACAGCATTGGCACCAAAAATGATGCTCTCCTTGGCATAAACAGCGACTTCTTTATCAGCCCGTAAGTCAAAGAGACGGCAAGTGGCGTCATCGGAACCAGTGGCTACCGCGTCCCCACTGGGATGAAATCGTACCTGTCATTTAAAAGAGTTAAAGATGGACAAAAATTTCAAAAGATGATAAATACTGTGAATATTACAGTAACTAATTGAGTGCAGTAAAAATTTACCGAGTTAACGTCGGAACGATGTCCTTCGAAGCTCTGTACACACTGTCCGCTTCTCATGTCCCAGATGAGAACCATTTTATCACAGCTACCCGAAACAAACGTATTTCCCGTTTCACTAGGTGCCAAGTCGATGGACATGACATCTCCAGAATGACCATGAAAGTTTTGCAAGAGTTGACCACTCTCTACATCCCATAAGGCGCAGGTACTATCACCACTTCCAGTTAAAATTTGTTGATCACTGTTTGGAAATGCACAGCAGGACATATATGAGGTATGCGTACCAACAGTCTTTTTACGTGCTGAGACATCATCCTCTAAACTTAGTGGATAGACTGTAACTTTGTTATCTAGTCCTCTAAAATATAAAAGTATGTTATAGTTTTCTTCAGGGTTTCGGATCCAATTGAATGTATGTATTATCCACATACCCACAAGCTACAAGAGCACCACTAGGTGCATAAGCGCAAGCCATTACCCAAGTGGTTGGCATAGTAACAGCATGTTCTTTGTTAGTTGTAAAAGCATCCCATATTATCATCTTGCCATCCTAAGAGAATCCCACAGAATTAGGAACTTATATTGATATTAACACAAGATAAATGTATACCTGTGAAGATGATACGATATGCCGTTTATCTGGTGACCAATCAGAACATAAAACCTTTGCCTGATGTCCTTTTAAAATACGTCTTGGCTTGACATTCATACAATTAATTGGTTCAAGTCTGTCAGCTACACTGGCAACTGCGAATAAAAAGTAATATTTATTGTTACAATATCATCCTCACTGTCGTTACAAGTATGTAATAAAAGTATCATTTACGTGTAACGTCATTTAATTTTTGTCTTTCGTCCTCTAATCTTATTTTAAGGCTTTCTGCTTCCTTAGCCAATTTTTCAATGTGCTCCAATTCTGTAGCTGAATCCATTTTTTCTCCCTATTTTAGTGGTTTCTGGGTGTGTCCCTATTTAAGCAAACACTTCCTCATGCACAATATCAATTATTATTGTCGAGTAACAATAATTTCACTATTTGACGTCTATACAATTTTAAAGAAATATTCACAAATTTTGACAGTTGCAGATACTGAACAATCGATACGTGAATAGAGCAAAAATCGTCCTGTAAGCGGATGCACACTTCCTCTTGCAAAAAGGGCAACTTCTAATGCGTTTTCTCCTAAATAATTCTTTTGATCTTTCATTTGTTACCACTGCAAGTAGGTCTTTAAGTCTTATGAAACGCGTACAAAAACAATAATCAATACGTGTCGATAATAACAAAGTTTAGCGCCGGTGCAATGACGCCCTCGAGTACCCTCCAATTTTAACCTTTCAAGCGCCCTTTTACATGCACACTGATGAAGCAACCATTGTTGTTCATGAAAGAATGAATCTCTCGTCATTATAACAGGTTCTTTATAATAATTGAATTGAATAATTTATAAAAGGAAGACACCCTAAATTTAACAGGATTCATAACACTGCAACGCATTTTTTACAGTTGCCATGTTGTTTTAGGGGAACTAAAACCTGTAGTTTATTTTCTTTGAGAACATTAGAAAGACAACTATGAGTATAATGACATTCTTAATATACTAAATTGGTAACAAATAATTGAGTACGAAATAAAGTTTAAAATTTTTGTACAAAGTGTATAACAATTCACCACCATCTTAAATCTATAAAACCCAAGAAGAATTTCAATCATGCAATTTCTTTGGCTGGTGTTCAAAATCTCCGCGTTTCCCCACGCCAATGTCGGAATGATCTGCACTGCGCGTAGCCTCGAAACAGGATTCATTTTAAAATTAATCCTACAATAAAAATCAATCCTAAATTTATCTATATTCAAACTTTTGAGAACAATGTAAACTTTACTGTAGAAAGATAAGATTTCATCGAAAAACACTCTTACAAAATAACGCGCTGCTACTTTGTTTTTTTTGCAAGATGCCGTTGGCTTTGGGTACGAGGTTAGTGAATTGGGTCGATGGTTGCCGACTTCCTGCCTGATGAGAACAGAGTGGGGCTGGTCAGGTCGTTCTTCTGCTCGTCTCTATCTTTGACCGTTCTCCATCTTTGACTTCGTGGTCCGGTCGACGGGCATTAAACATAAAAATGGCTCTATTATCCCTACGTTTGGCTGCCTCTGTGGCGAGACAGCTACCGAACTCCACTATACAGGTAAATAAAAATGGATATAAAGTTCGTCAATTTCAAGTGAAATCCGCCCAGGTAGAAAAGAGACTTAACGGACTTGGGTGTCTGCGATAGCCGACATGTTTTTTGATAAATTTTACCGGCCGTATTTCAATTACCATTGCCGTGGACTTCGTAGTCTTGTTAACCCGTGTGAAATATCAAATATACGCGCGATTATTTGTAATGAAAAATCACAGAATAATGTCAATGAACATGTTTCGTGTGCTCTACAATGTATTACATAAACAGAATGAGATTGAGTTATGTAATAAGCATCTGGAGTTGATGAACCAGGAAGACGATTTGAAGAGTGTTGTATTCATTTCTAGATCAACTGGCCCGCGGCTGGTGTTGCCACGAGGAAATACCATGTATCCTGCAGTCGCCGCTCTGCTGAAATCTCTTCCATTTTGGAAGAACGCATCCTTGGCTCAGCCCCTAAGGTGAGCAAATTTTTTAAATCGTTAGAAAAAAGTATATTTTAGATCTATAAAATGCATATATTATGCAAATATATAGGGAACCATATATGGTATTAGAAAAAGACAGGTTAACCAATTTAAAATATATCTTTATATATCGGTGTCATATGATTAATCTAACATAAATTTAATATTTTTATTATCTTATATTCGTTATATCTATTGAAATTATAATACGAAATTCCAATAGATAGATTTTACTGTGACATTTTTTATATATTGCAATGTATTATATGATGATTTACCTAAGTGTGTCATTGTATAAAGATTTAGTTATGTTCTCCTTCTACTGTTTTACAATGTTCCAAATTTAGTTGTTGGTTTAAAAACATGCCCCATGATTACATAATTTCCTACATCATTAATGAATCACTTTTAACATCATTGCTACATTAATTATAGTTATTGCAACAAAATTATAAATCAAATTAGAAGGTTCTACAAGGCAAATAATAAATTATAGGCCAATCTGGAAGAAACTGGTCGTGTACTCAGTATTGGAGATGGTATCGCCCGTGTCTACGGCTTGAAGAACATCCAGGCTGATGAGATGGTGGAATTTAGCTCTGGCCTGAAAGGTATGGCCTTGAATTTGGAGCCTGACAACGTTGGTGTCGTCGTCTTCGGTAACGACAGGCACATCAAGGAAGGAGATATCGTCAAGCGTACCGGTGCTATCGTCGACGTACCCGTCGGTGAGCAGCTTTTGGGACGTGTCGTTGATGCCCTGGGTAATCCCATTGATGGTAAGGGACCCTTGAACACCAAGCTGAGGTTCCGTATTGGTACCAAGGCCCCTGGTATCATTCCTAGGTAAGGCAGAATATAAGAATATCTATAGAACTCCAATATATAATTGACTTTTCATTTTCCTTCATCCTATTTTATTATTGTGCATAGGGTCTCTGTCAGGGAACCTATGCAAACTGGAATCAAGGCCGTCGATTCCCTGGTACCTATTGGTCGTGGTCAGCGTGAGTTGATCATTGGTGACAGGCAGACTGGAAAGACTGCGCTGGCTATTGATACTATCATCAATCAGAAGCGTTTCAATGATGGTGGCGAAGAAAAGAAGAAGCTGTACTGCATCTACGTCGCCATTGGTCAGAAGAGATCTACTGTCGCCCAGATCGTGAAACGTCTGACAGACAGTGGTGCTATCAACTACACCATCATCGTATCCGCCACTGCCTCTGATGCTGCTCCTCTACAGTATCTGGCCCCGTACTCCGGTTGTGCCATGGGTGAATTCTTCAGGGACAATGGCAAGCACGCCCTCATCATCTATGACGATTTGTCCAAGCAGGCTGTTGCCTATCGTCAGATGTCTCTGTTGCTCAGAAGACCCCCAGGTCGTGAGGCCTACCCTGGTGATGTATTCTACCTCCACTCTCGTCTCCTTGAAAGAGCTGCCAAGATGAACGAAACTTTGGGAGGTGGTTCTTTGACTGCCCTGCCTGTTATTGAGACTCAGGCTGGTGATGTATCCGCCTACATTCCCACCAACGTCATTTCCATCACCGACGGACAAATCTTCTTAGAAACTGAGCTGTTCTACAAGGGTATCCGCCCTGCTATCAACGTCGGTCTGTCTGTATCCCGTGTCGGATCTGCTGCCCAGACTAAGGCCATGAAGCAGGTATGATTCGATTAAATGAATAATACTTTGTATTTTTTATATTTATCACATTAAAATTTATGCTAATTCTTCAGGTCGCTGGTTCCATGAAATTGGAGTTGGCCCAGTACCGTGAGGTCGCTGCCTTCGCTCAGTTCGGTTCCGACTTGGACGCTGCCACCCAGCAGCTCCTCAATCGTGGTGTCAGGCTTACTGAACTCCTCAAGCAGGGACAATACGGTAAATATATATTTATCTTCATTTATTCCAAACAATATAGAAAGCATAAACTTACATATTTTAATGTCCACAGTGCCTATGGCTATTGAGGAACAGGTTGCCGTCATCTACTGCGGTGTCCGTGGATATCTTGACAAGATGGAACCCAACAAAATCACTGTCTTCGAGAAGGAATTCCTTGCTCACATTAGGTAAATTAAAATATATCAAGCACAGTATTATCAATATCTGAGATAATCCTTTCTTAATAATCATATATCTATTATACGTTTCCAAATAGATCAACCCAGCAAGATCTTCTCGCCACCATCGCTAAGGATAACTCTATCACCGAGGCATCAGATGCCAAGCTGAAGAAGGTCGTCACCGACTTTCTGCAATCTTTCTCCGCGTAAATCATCATTTAAAAATGTGTCACTCAGCTGATGATAGCTAATTGACAGGGCGCTGCTGCCGTTACTGCGGCTCCTGTATCGATTGAACTGCAAATGTTACCCGTTTTATCGAAAAGCATTCGCGTTCAAATGTACGACAGTCGCACGCTGTTAATATTATTACGAACAGTTACGCATTCGAACGATAATCACTATAGTCATATACATACACACATGTACCTTACACGTTGGTCTTTAATAAATAAAAAAAAAAGTACCTATATCAAAGAAAAATATTAAAATCCCTATTGCAGTTTAGATATCTGCTAACATTGACAGCCTATGCATCTCATTAAAGTACTCTGTACGTTTATGCTTGTACTTGGTTATCATTCGAATGTAGAATTATACATAATAAAGTTCACAGCGTGTCTAGTGTAAGAGTAAAGAAAATGTTAAAGTATGGAGGTACCGATAGTTATGATAAAGTGGAATAAAATTCACATTCGAATAAAATGACTTCATTTATTTATAATACAATGCGCCATTCAAATTTACTATTGCGCGTCTGGCAAAATCGCTTTGTTCAACTTTCGTTTATCCACGTTAATCGGCGGCAAGGTTTTTGTTATCATTCCAGTAGCCACGGTACATTTATTCTCACGGATCGTAAACGACTGTCCTTCCATCATAGGCATAGATCTTAGTAGAGTTAGTTTAGTTTTCACGTGCTCACCAGGCATCAGCATATTTGTACCTTCAGCTAGCATTAGGTCAAGGCGACAGAGAACGTTCCATGTGCTACTGTAAAGTGGCTGACAGTATCCTGTAGGCTGTAGAAAATGTAACAGTGCTGAATATGTTTTAGCAAGAATAATATTGCACAGTGGAAAATAGGGCATTAGAGAAATCTTTTACCCTCATGGGTCTGTGACGGCCGCCTTCCGAAGAACTGAGTAAATAAATTTGAGCTTCATAGTGATTACTTGCTATCATTGATTTAGCTTTGCATAACAGCATTCCCTTTCGTATTTTATCAATTTTTATTCCTCGCAGTAACACACCAACGTTTTCACCAGCAGCAGCTTCGGTAACGCTTTTTTTAAAAATCTGATACGAGGATTTGATTATTTTGGAAAGTTTTTTTATAATAACGAAGTATTCGTTATTGTAGTTTTATGAGTTAAGTATAGACTTACATGTATGTCACTGATGCTGGTGTTAATTGATTCGTCAAATCCCAAAAGATTCGCTTCCATATTTTTTTTAATAATACCACGTTTTATTGTTCCAACCACTACGGTTCCTCTACCAGGAACTGAAAATCCATTGTCTATTGGCAATAAAAATGGTGAGCTATAGTCTCTTGTTGGATTTGGTATGTATGTATCCACTGCGTCAAGTAATTTCTTTACTGAAGGTACTCCATATTCCGATGTATCTCCTTGCAAAGCCAAAAGTGCCGATCCATATATGACTGGAACATTTATTCCATCGAAACCAAAGTCACTAAGTAATTCTCTGGTTTCGATTTCTACTAATTCCAAAATTTCTTGATCAGCAACATCTGCCTGGAAGTTACTGTATTAAAAACTGATTAAAATTCTATGATTAAAAAGAAACTAGTTAATATAAACCTTATTTATAAAGACAACAATGTATTTCACCCCAACTTGCTTAGCAAGTAAAAGGTGCTCACGAGTTTGTGGCATAACGCCATCAGTTGCTGCAACAAGTAAAATGGCTCCATCCATCTGCGATGCACCGCTGATCATATTCTTAATAAAGTCAGCGTGACCTGGACAGTCTGTATGTGCATAACGTCTGACTTTGGTACGGTATCCCACATGTGCAATATTTATTGTGATGCCTCTTGCTTTCTCTTCAGGGGCTTTATCAATCTGATCGTATGATACGTATTCACATGTCTTATCCTCTTCAGCAATAATTTTTGTAATAGCTGCTGTAAGGGTTGTCTTACCATGATCCACATGGCCTATAGTGCCTACATTACATATTAATTCTTCGGTCTTAACTTTATTCGAGCAGAAACGAGAATATACACCAGAGTTGAGGTTAGCACGTCTTTGAAAATTTTTCAACGTAGAGAATTGGCGTGCGTACAATTTTGAATGTATAGTTTTTGTATTAAGAATAATTTTACATACATTCTTCAAGGTAGTCATTGTTTCTATGTTACTTCTTGATTATAATATCACATTCAAAACGTTATAACAATCGGAATCACATAGGTACTGATTACCGACCAGCATTTAAAAGTATTATTTTGTTGCTCATAATACAACAGTTATTTTAATAAGGAAACAGGTAATTCAGCTGCAGTATTTTACAGAATACAGAATGATTAGTTCAAATAATGAATTGAGCAAGTGTACAAAAAGAAATAATATCGTGAAGGTTTTTGGAGTAGTTGATATATATTATTACATCACTATTATAAGCGGACCTACAGATGTTCCTACGTTAAATCAGTAACGGTATCTAAGACTGATGACATAAATAATTTAGAATACATAAAATATTCACGGGTTATACTATACAAATAAAATAAGGAAGAATCATTGATTATATTGATAAATTTTCAATTTGTTTATTTCATCATTGCTACGCTTATAGACAGGTTGTCATAAAAAAATGTGCACAGTGTAAACTTTATGTATACATAAAATAAATGGCGAAGGTCTAAAGATGCTAAAGACGTTTTCTAAGGAAAAAAAAAGTTCGCTACGGCTACTAAAAACAGTCCAGTATATGGTTATGGTTGGCTTAACGTGATTCCGCTATGTAGGCAATTCATTAGAGCATGGAACAGAACATCGTGCCATTTACAAGAATAGCACAGTATATTATTATAACTAAATAAGTTTATAAAAATATATGAACGCTTTTATATGGTCTCCAACATTATCCAATTTAAAGGAACTTTGCTAAGGCAAGAATAGATTTCCTCAGGTGGAAGAGAAACATTTTGCAATCCTAGGAAAGGGTTTGAACTAACCGCGGCATGTTTTCATCTTCTGAACACAAGATTCTAATATCTAGGTATGTATTCACCTTGTCGTCCGATCGCAGGTGTCTCTTGTGCAAACTTTTTTCATCTGCGAATTAAATCCATCCGTTTCGGCATGACAGAATGAATATCATCTTCTTCATCCATAACAAAAATTCTCGTTAATTTACGCCGACGTGAGAAATTTGTAAAAATAAGTATAACATATTTCAATTCAAAAGATTAAATAACAAGAGACAGAAATCGTGTGACAACAAAGCTTGAAAACTTTCGAGAATGTTATAATTAATAGTAAACGATGAGGAGTTTCTTTTAAATAAAATGCAAGAACGTTATTAGTATATTATTAGGCAACTAACAGTGGAGTGATTAAGACGCCTGAAACATTAAGTCCATAGATAATCGTACGGCACTGCGAAGCAGGCAGGGCAATCGCTGGAAGAGGAAACGTTCGGTCGCCATTTTAGTTTATCGCTGCTGATTCGTCAGTGCTTGTGAATGGACTTGTCATAATTGTCTTGTGTTATTTTGAGAAACGTTTCGGTCAAGAAATTGTGTGTTAAATTGTAAGTGCGTCTCGTTTACTAACGCCTGGGAAACGCGACAATTATAACGGAATACGAGTAAGTAGAATAACGTAAACTTGATCAGACATTACTAGGTGTGTATATCTTTGATGGTGAAGACTAAGAAAAAAGTCTGAGTCCAATGCACTTTTCGATCGTATTGTGTCTCGCCCACACTTTTACGTTTTCATCCTTAGGAAATTTATATATTTTAGATTTACTCGGTCCAACCTAAATTCATACTTTAGAGGATGCCAGGAGCGTATAGTGCAATTGAGTGTAAAGGCGGTAGGGAAGAGACGAATCATGACGTTTTGAAATTGACGTATGATATTTTGCAGTGTTACTCCACTCTCTTCTTTAGGAATTTATATCTTGTGTAGAATCGTACGATTGCATCTTTTTTTTTTGCATTGCATCATTTTGATGTATGTGTCAAGGATAATGATAGTAGATACACGTTAATCTTGAGAATCTAGGTAGGAACTCTTCCTCTGGTACAATTCCTTGAGCCAAGTATTAGATTTAGAGATTTCTTGAGTCTCTAGACATGAACAGGTACTACTGACGTATTATTGTCATTCTGAAAAGTTTTTAATTAAAATGCTATACTTAATTGTTTATTACTTTTATAAATATTCATATTAAAGAAGTGCTAATACCTTAAAATTTGTATATAGTTTAGGTCTTCTTAGTGCTCCCATGATATTGTATTTATAAGTTTATAATCGTATGATTTCCATTGTCTTTAGTATATGTGGTTGTATTATTATGTGTTCCCAATTCATAATGTGATACGTGGGATGTGATGAGAGGTCAGACACTATCAAAAAACCTGTATATACAAATATGACAGTGCTATATGATTCATTTCTATAATTCCTTCAGCAAGGAATATTTAATATTTGCTACTTAATTTAACTTTTCTAATAATAAACTATATTAAGCATGGAAGAAGATAAGGAAAAATAGGAATATATGCTTGTTAGAAATTTATTTTCACTGTTATGTAAATATCATTAGGAAATTCTAAAGAATTACGTACAAATATCATAATAGTTTAAATTGTTATTTAAGTGATTTGAAATATCTAAACCGATAATGTTTACTTGAATAAAAAATGCATTCATGCCAGAATCAATAGAGCCCATGGTCAGTTATATCTGCAATGCTGTTATAGGACTGATGAGAAACCTTACGTCAACCTGCTATCTCGTGTGTCTATTTAGAGTTAATCATATTGCTACAGTATTCTAACTTTCTCCTTGGCATAGCTATTTTCGTTACAACCTCATAACATGTTAGCTCTTTATTATATTAATAAATATTTATTTAAATAAAATTGTACTCTATGTAAAGATTTAGCATCAAAGACGACTCACAGTATAAAATTGGATGTAATGTATGCTACCAAAATTATTTAGTAGCGTACTTAACGATTCAACTCGGTTGAATTCTTAGCTTGTGATATGAATATTAAATATTGAGTGATAGATACAAGAAGCAATATTCCGTTAATTCATACACTATTAAATAAAACGTAGTACAACCTTGTATTTGCAACTAATTTAAAATAATTTCTGCCTCTATAAATATTTGTAGAAATAGTAAAAGCGACTTTCGAACGGCAAACCTTATACGTCCTATTTGACTTCAAGGTAGAGGTCGCAATTTCTTCCACGATTTTCTACTTTTGTTCTCTAATACTTCTCCTTTAAAACTGCTGCCTTATTTCCACGACTTGACTCGCGCTTTGTGCACGTTATGCAATATCATTACGTATTTATATGCGCTTTTCGATGTCCACATGATTTCTCTCGACACCAATTATTCATTCACCTTTTAGGCTCGGTAACAATGACCTAAATACTGGATATTGAAAGAAACTGGAACATATTAACCCTGTCAGTTACCCAGTAGCCGCATCTCTTAATCACAACGTTTTCTCCGACCCTTTCATAAATTAGTATTGAGTTACATCATGAGGCCGCAAGCTCAGCTGTTGCACAATAAATGACAAATAGGACTCACTAGCATTATGTACGTATATCATATACATAAAATATCATTAATGATTGATTAAGAATTAATATCAAAATTTTCTATAGAAACTGGTACGACTAATAAATAGGCTAATAATCTGACAAATTCCAGGAAGCAACAGACAATTATTTTATTACAAACAATCACGTTTATATTTGGATATAAACTTATAATTCAATCACCATGACTTTTCTCGATTGCATCTTGACATATTTGTCATTAAAAAAAAATTAACCGAACAGAAGGAGTTTGTTTTCCTCATTAAGTGGTCATTGTTATATATTACTTAAGTTAATAAACTGAATCTCAAATAAATACAGTGATTAGCCGATACTTATATTTTTATCTTCTTTAGCTGAAACAAAGATGTTAGAACCAAAGGGTCGTAT
>JARPRG010000515.1:257038-274095 GCA_031001745.1 Hartigia nigra
AAATACAGTGATTAGCCGATACTTATATTTTTATCTTCTTTAGCTGAAACAAAGATGTTAGAACCAAAGGGTCGTATAAATTCCTTATGTGTTGTGCAATATTTTACCATCGATTAACTCCACTTGTAAGGAGTCTCTGGAGTAACGTAGATACATATGTCAGCTGCAGTTTTCAAACGCGTAGACGGGTGTCTATCAACAAGAGCTATTTCCCCTTGGGCATTTCGCGAGTTTCTTCATCACCATTATTGAGTGACATAAAATGTCTTGGACTTATTTTCTGAATTTCATTGTGTTAAATTTCAATAGTTCTTAGCTACCTCTGTATATTGTATTAACAGACTATTACGCACTTATCGCGTAACTACTTGCACCTTCGTCGTAGCCGCATATATTGCGAAATGAAGTTTTCACCATAAAGTCGTATTTTATGTACACGGTGTTTAAATACCGCTATCTTACAACAAAACAAGAAAGTAATATCTAATTAGTTATTATTATATAAACTGTACGCGACAGCGTTCATTAAAGAATTGGAACATGTCCGTAAGTTACTTTTATACGTGTAAACATTTAATATTTTTATTTCATTTGTTTACTCTATTTTGATTTTAATTCTTTGATCAGACACATTTTATCTTAATGGGGTTTGTTTAAATTTGTTTTCACGTTAATTTGTCCTATCTAACGAGTCAGATAAGATATCTTGTGGTTTTCGTAGTTTTCTTACGTATATCGGCATGAGTACAAGACGACTACCTCATCGTCATTTCAGAAATTGCAATGGCCACTGTTCCTACTCGGTAAAATTATTCGGCAACGTATATCCAACGCCTCATCATACGATAAGATAACAACGAATAATCAACTTTACCTTTATACGTTATACAAAAATTATAGCATTGAGACTGCTGTTCAATCGAATCTCTCTTTTTAGAAAAATTTTAATGACAAACAAGTGAATACTCTTATCCTAGATGAGTTCATCTAGGGAAAATATTTAAATTTATAAATATTTAACACCAAGTGATCATTGCGATTATCATAAAACGTTATATTTTTCTACCATGTCTGTGTACCAAGAAAGTGTCTTGTCTGTAATTATATATGAATCATCATCTTTGTGGAAACGTAACGCGTTGCAATGACATCGCACATATGATATTGAGATGAACATTTGTGAGTCCTGGATCATCTATTGTTACGATTTCATTTTGTATACATTTAATAATTGTATTTGATACGTACAACATACAGTTCCTGCTATTTTTGTTTTTATCTATTCATTAACAATTGGGATAAGAGTAATTATCTATACTTTTGAATATTCGGAGTATCTATTTTCATATCAGAATTGTAAGAATGATACGCACGCTTTCTCAATACTTACTGATATCAACTTTCAGTCTTTTTTTGGCGTCTCATTAGTGAGGACTAAACATTCTTTTACTATTTTTATTTTTTTCAGACGAACTTTCATTGCCGTACCTTTTTCTATCTCCGGGAAAATATCTGATTACAACACAAATCTTCCAATGTGAGTATACTGTTCTTGGTCACGAAGCTTTTCTTCTATGCATGTTTTTCTACTTTATCAATTTTTTGTCTAATTTGATCAATTCTTATCTTGCCTTAAGGCATGGTTTGGCACTGACCACTGCGCTTTTGTTATGTTCCATACGAATGTCTGACATTTTGCGCAAGTCGAGTTTATATATATTTGCTTTTCTTTTTTTATTATACGTGACATTAAAGTGATTATTTGACAAAATAATCTGTGGCGTGATATAAAATGTCCCTGCTGCTTGTACATACGTAGGTACAAAGCCAATGAGTGCTCCGTTATTGATACGTAGTTATTTTTATCAGTTACACGACATGCTTCGATTTTCTTTTAATAAAAATTATTAGTCTTGTTACACGATGATCGACGAGACTGCAAAGGTGGGGTTAAGGAACAAGACTCGTATTTTTCTATAGAAGATTCACCTTTGTTTTAGGCGCCTCCTATATTTTTTCTACGATTAATCAAATTTAATTAATTTTTCTTTCCTTTTGCCTCATTTCGCGAAGGAACTGAGTAAGTTTGTATATTTTAATTTAGTTCATTGAAACACTGCCTTTTGTCGTGCTTCCATGAGGATTCCTTGGACAAAATTATAACGCAGTATGGAAAGTAGGATTTTTTTTAAATTAAACATATTTTTAGTGCATTCACGTCCGTTATCGTTATCAGAATTCAATTACACTTTTCATCAAGGATATCTCTGTAATGTACGTCACAAAATAAAATAGAGGTCTGTGCCTGATGATAAATGCTCCAATGTGCACGTGGAATAATTACCATTCGTGTTATATATAAACAGCTTTATTTTCTGGATTACTGATAATAATGTACATAACGAAAGAGAGTTAGATGTCATAACTATTGGCTTTGACGTGTGAGAAAAAGGAAATAATTAGTTTTATAAAAAAAAACATGATAAATGTGTTTCGGAAAAAAGAAAATTGTTTGTCATATGTCACAAGTTGGCTGTAAATTTTATATAAATTTGACTTATTTAAGGAATAACGAAAATTTAATCTTAATTTACGTCTACAGGGTTATTCTATTTTTTAAAATTGTTATTTATTACCTCCATCTTCATCTATACACAGTTCTATAGTATTCCTCGGGTATTACCTTTTTTTTTTTAAATTTAGTTTCACTTTATCCGTATAACAATAGCATTTGCTCCATCGTAGCAGTATAACTCCAATCACAATATAAATTCAATTTCAAATTATAACATTGAAATTTTCTTATAGCAGATAGATATTATTGAATCTTTCGTACGTTGAAACATTCTGAAAACGATAGTAGCACCTCCTGGCGGTACGTTACCGAAATGTCTTCTTAAACATTTTCGTCCGTGGCGGGTAATTAGAATTCTTAAATCCTCAAATCATAAATCTGTCAGAACCAATATTATGGTAACTCCTATAAAAATGTATTTCTTTTTACTACCAATCAATTCCTCATACTTCACAGTGCATGAATATCTGGCGAACTCTCGTTTAAGATTTAGCACGCAGTGTATCGAAGTTAAAAATAACATCTACATATACGAGACTCTGTTATTTTAGTGCGCAAAATGAGCGCTTCCAGGCCACGAACCTTGGAAAATGCGTCTTTCGTACTTTCCTTTCAAACGATTCCGCCAGTTTTTTAACTTCTTTTCTACTGTTTCTTTTCTTCCATCCAAATCAACATATATATATAGTTTAAAGTAATACTGAACGGAGTTACCTCGACCACATAATTTCTATGGTAGAACCACCTTCAGATGGTGCAATACTCATAGACAACCTTGTATAGGATCAGGTCGAGAAAAAGGTCATTGATCTCGTGCGGCACCTTGAAAATTTGGTTTATTCAGGTGCAACGAGCCGAGCTCATATACGGTATAATGTATCGTCATATGTTTTCCCCTCTACTCAAAAGCTGAAAGACTCCCTCGCGTCTCTCCTGGTACGCGTGTGGAGCGGGACTTAAGCGCGCCATTGCCTTTGGGCTCTCAGAAGTGCTTTGCAGAGCGCATTCGCGAAGATACCTTTGAGCGCTTGCGATCTCCTTGTGAGATGAACGTCGCGTGCATGGACCGCATCGTGACCGGAGCACGGGCTATAGCTCTTCATAAACGTTCTGAAAATGAAGATCACGAATACACGCCGATGGTGGATAAAGTAGGTGAAAACGGGAATCACGAATTAATTGTTTGACAGTTTTTACTTTTTAATTTATTTTCTCACCAACGGTACTGAAAATTCTTGAGCATTTATTCGTGTGGCAAACAAATATTTTTTTTTTCGTTTAACATCATTTATTTTAGAGCATCATAAGTTATATTCCCCCTTTCCCTTATCATCTGTGTATCTGCGCACCTTTGTATGTTCTTTATATTCAAAATTTGAATACGCAAATCGTACGTACTTACGTGTACATAAATGTACACCATTGTGTTTTTTTTTTTAACGAATGATTTACTGAGCTTTACTGAGGATGGCGCAGTTCTATTGCTCTCGATGAAAATTTCTTTGCGGATTTAAATAGGGTGTGTATTACTTGATACGCAGTATTCTTCGTGTATCTAACAGGAGGCGTAGCCTTTTGATAGATTTAAAGCATGCTGTACAGATGGCTGTAAATAATTATAAATATACCTTCATACACAACCGTGACGAACTGACGTAATGATTAACGATGATGATTTAGATGCGAAAACAAGGGCAAGACGTAATGCAGGTGAACCTGGCGGGAATTAGGCGAGACATTATGAACCTTGCTCACAACTACAGTAACGCCCAGGTAATATTATTTTTCTTATTTAAAAATCGTAATGATTGTATAAAAGTATTCCTGAACGAATATTCAGTTTATCTGCTTCATCATGGCGAGTCTACTGACTGATAGAATATGATACTAAAGTCAGAAGCTTGAATCAGGAATTTAATGATTTATTGACTATAATTCTACGGAAATCCTTATATGGTATCTAATTCTTATAGTTGATTATATTAAATTATTTAATACTTTATTATATACAGAAAGCTGTGAGGAAGGCCACAAGCAATGATCCATGGGGACCCAGCAGTACTCTCATGGCAGAAATTGCTGACCTAACCTATAACGTCGTGGCTTTTACGGAAATCATGCAAATGCTGTGGAAGAGGCTGAATGATCATGGGAAGAATTGGCGACACGTATACAAAGCTCTGGTTCTCTTGGAATATCTTATCAAGACTGGGACGGAGAGAGTCGCGCAGCAGTGCAAGGAGAATATTTTTGCGATTCAGACACTAAAAGGTAACGAAAATAAGTCTTTAATTTGTCTTGGCTTTTCAAGGGAATATCTTTTGATATTATTTGCAATGTTCTTATTTTATAATTGGCTTATTAGTTAGATAATGGTTAGAGGATAGAGATGCTTATAATCTCATAAAGATATCTGGAGCAATTAATGAACTCTTTATTATCATTAAAGATTTTCAGTACATGGAGGGACCCAAGGATCAGGGTATTAATGTACGAGAGAAAGCAAAGCAACTGGTGGCCTTACTGAAAGACGATGAAAGATTGAGAAATGAACGCGCAAGGGCACTCAAAGCTAAAGAGAGATTTGCTCAATCGGTTAGCGGTTTTGGTCGAGATGGTACGGATACGGTGTCATCTATGAGCAGTGATGTGAGTTACTAAGTTATCATACTTGTCATAAAACGATTCTGTTATCACTCTAAATCATGAGGATGGCAATGGAATTTTATATTTAGGGATTTCCTTGGCACTTTTTAGATCCTGGACTGGGAACCTTGTCACCAAGCTGAATCAGCATCAAGACGTATGTATTACTTCTATTAGCTTTACGTCTCTAAGTATTGCCTTTGTCTCGACTTATTTTAAAGTAATTAGATTCAATCGTGTAAGTAAACTTAAAAAAAATTTAATTTCATGTCACGCACAGCCGAACTTGAAGCTGCAAGGCCACAGACTGTTGGCGAAGAAGAGTTGCAGCTGCAGCTTGCACTTGCAATGTCGAGAGAAGAAGCGGAGCAAGAAGAACAAAGAAGACGCAGTGATGATGTTAGATTGCAACTTGCTCTCAGTCAGAGTCAACAAGATTTCAAGTAGGGTTTTATTAAGAGCATATTAGTATACTTTTTTTTTAGAGTCCATTTGAAACAGAAGTCTGATATTTTTAAGTATTTTTCACACAGACAACCACTGACAGAGAAGCAGAGTCATATGATGGATTTACTGGATGTAAACTTAGGTGAGGCAAGTGGATCATCAGGGGCTCAAGTCGATCCTTGGGGGGTTTCTGTAGTGGCACCTCCTCCAAGACCGCAGGTAATATCACATTGGCATAAAAAATTTTATGAAATGAATAGACATTTTGAAAATTGCACGATTACATGGATACGGCACACTTTTTGCATGTTGCGCCACAGTCACTGGATTTGTCTCACTTTATTAATCCGAAGGTACGTTCGCTGTAGATGGTTTGCTTATGTTACCTAGATACGCATACAAGTTTTCTAATAAACTGTTATAAGTATACACAGAAACGTCCGGTAATCTAATAAAACTGATATAGTTACAAGAAGTATACAGTTAATCCTGCTTATACGTATATAAAACGAGTTTTTATTATTTTTATTGGACAGTGACTGGTTACACGTAATTTGTTATAACGGTAGTTCAAATAGTTTGTATGTTTTATTTTCGTGTTATAGTTAGTTTCTCAAATAGAAAAAAAAAGAAATATTTTCTATTACAGCCACACAGCGATCCCTGGGGCGTCCCGACGACGAGTATATCACCTCCAATAGATCCCTGGGCTCCTGCACCACCACAAAGGCCGAGTGAGTTCCTCTTCATTATGTACAATCATTAATAATTTATCTTTTACCTCCTTTCGCATCCGATATCCGGGTATAATATGTATGCTTTTCCATTTTCTTTGCATGTCCTTGGATCATTATTGTTCATTCGAACGACAGGATCCTTGAGTAAAAGTTAAACATGCATGCTTACTAAATACCCTCGCAGAATTTGTGCATGAAATATCAGCACGCTTTTATATCTTAATAATAGTAGGTGTATCCATAATCAATTATGATAACGTAATGGAAAGGTTAAATTAATTTTCAGCAGCTGCAGTAGATCCATGGCGAGCTCCAGCGCCATCGCCAGCTACAGTGGCCTCTCCTCGCAACGCTGATCCTTGGTCACCGTCGCCATCTTCTGGTGCCGAGGCTTCCGCCCTGACGTCTCCTTCTCCACCATTTAGTAATTCTACCCTCACACATAATATTGGCTTTGCTGCTCAATCACCTCAAAATATTGGATTTAATTTGCCGACTGCGACAAGCTCAGCGAGCTTTAATACCGCCAGCAATGGGTTTAATGGCGCCGGAACGGGTTTCAATAATTTCCCTGACCAGAATCAGGGCAACGTAGTAGCCAGTCCACTTGGCGACTTGGATGAATTTGATGTCATCAGTAACAGAAATAAACTCGCAGCCAGTCCACAGCCTAATAACAATGGTAAATTGCGCAATTTTATTTTTGGGTTTAGAGAGAGGTCTTTATATATTTATCGTTTTGCAACAAAACTCTCCTTATTACAATGGGATGGCATTTTTTTTTTCAGGTGGAACAACGTCTCCGGATCCTTTTGATTTCACGGGATTAGGCGACAATCTTCCAGCAAGCACAGGAGCTGTTAAGAAGACGCCGCAATCTTTCCTTGGTGAAAATTCAGCTTTAGTTAATTTGGACAACCTGGTTAGCGCCAGTGCCGTTAAACACGGTCCACCACCACCTGCAGGTCAGTACTATTTTTTACTTAAACTCCTAATTAATTATATTACATAAGTAATACTAGGATTACCAATTCTCTAATACTAACGAAAGAGAAATCTTTTTAAAACTCATTCTTGTGATGCACTAAGCTATGATACAATTTATCAAATATTTTTCATAGTGCACAATTTTTATTATTATCAGTCAAATCTTAATATAAAGAGATATGGTAGCCAAAGCTCGATACAATTTATTATATGGTTCAGATTTCTTCTTGATGTATTTTCTTTGATCGTCTGAAAGATATCGTTAACGGCAATCTATTTATAATATAGAAACAATTGATGTCTTAATTAATCTGTGTGTTCATTCTTTATCACTTTCAATTGATATAAAAGTCACTTGATTAAACTTCAGCTTAATATGCCTGTTTTGATGTTTACAAATATCGATGTCCAATCGTTTATATATATAAATCTATCAATTGACAATTCGACATACGGCAAAATATTTTTAAAAAACTTTTCGTAACACGTCGTATATGTCTGCAATACAGCATTTCATTGGAAGTAATTTTGTGAGTATAATATATTCACCATCGGCCAAAGGTCATTGCATGACGGAATAAAATGCATGATCAAAATTACGTGTGCTGCACCGTTACAAACATTACAGTAGAAGACCTTAATTACGTATCCAACGATATTAATTTTTATTTTCCATACCAATGCAATAATTCATCGAAAACACAAGGAAAAATTTCGAGTTCGCGTCACTCTTACTATTTTGGATGAATTAATCGCAAAAGAGGTGTTAAAATTATTCTTAATTTAACAAAATATGCGTTTAATTTCGCTTTGGTAAGGAGTCTGTCAAAATTCTGTTATTTAAGATTTTCATGTACATTTTACTCGCATGGTAATCAGAGTTTTCCAATTCCCTTAAGAGCTGTTCCAATAATTTATTCAATGAATAATTATTATTATTCTTCATATATTGTTAGCCGAATATTAGATATAATGCCGAAAATAAGCACGCACACGTCACATTGTTTAAAATGTATTTACAAATAATGTCTAGCTGCCGTAGCGTACTCGGCGAATCCATTTGCAACAGTGACACCACCACCTCGTCCTACAATCAATCAGATCCGGCAAGATCCATGGACCGGAAATACGAGCACCAGCACCACAGCCAATCCGTTTCTGTCGTAGCCGAATATCATTGATAACGCGATACGCGTCGTCGTCACTGCACTCGAGGGAAGCGTATTCAAAGGTTTTATAAGTAACCCTGCGCGGTATAAGTTTTCATCCGAGATACTAGATACATCGATCTAGAGTTTTACGTTGGATGGGCAGAAAGGGAATCGATAATAGGAAAATCGGACGCTGAACAGTAACTGTGTATCTGGAGTGAAAACAAAAAAAAAAACGTGGAGGATTTTTTAACATAAACTTTAACAATCTCTTATGTCTCTGTCAGATCCTCAAGTATCTTACTTCCACCTTGAATTTCTAAATATGCCAGACACTTTATAACGTTATCAAATCTTTACTATTGTTTCCTTGCCTTCCTCTGCTCCTCCTCCCAGCCACCCTCTTTACCCCCTGGGCAATATGAAATATGAAATTGAAGCCGCGCATGTCCCTTGGATCAATGAAAACGTCCTTGTAATCAATCGACACGTGAATGATTGTTATATGTCATTTATTTTGAAGTGACGGATCACGTTTCAATGATGTATAAGCTCGAGCTCTCAAGGTACCTAGATTTTATACATGCTCTTTTCATATCTATATGTAGATTGTATTTAGTGGACTTCGGGACAAGCGCGTGTCCTAGAATATATGGCATATTCGCCGGCGTCTTTGTCGTACGGTTATTCAGAGATAACGTAGAGTCGATCTATATAATGCTAATTCGTTCGTTTCGTATTTATATACATTTTCTATGATAACGTAGAGACCACGCGAGGTATTAGAGAACCAGGAGAATACCGATAATGATAATGCGACGTTAAATCAAATTTATGTCAGTGTAATTCCTTCTGTTTTCAGTAGCACGAATAACTGGGGATATACATGGAATTTCCGTTTGTAGTGAGGATGCGAGGAGTGAGAGAAGCCTAAGGGATGAATGTATTAAAAAAAAAAAGACGTTTTATAAATATGAAATAAGATAAGGAAGCTGGATACATTTGGTTTCAATAATACATTGCTATGTAATGTCGGATTGCTTTTTTTTATCTTGGCTAACGAAATGAAAGTCTTTCGGCATCTTCCACTGAAAAGAGCAATGCAATGGGATATTTGGAAAAATATATTTTACGACATAACTAAAACGAAAGAAACAAATAATTGGGTACCCTTATTAATTCTCCACGATCGATGACTGATAGTTTATACTTTAGACGTTACGTCGATACATATAATTGACTTGTCAACGGTGCAGCTTTATCACGTCGCGTCATCTTGTAAGATATAAATGAAAAGAAGAAGAGGGGACAATATATATATATATTATGAAATATCATCTCCTTAAAGTCGGGTCTCTTCTCATTCTTTTTCTCTTTAATTTTTTTTTTCTGTATTTCGGCTCACGACGTTGTCATTGTCTTACGATTACCTTTTGTTTCGTAATTAAAATAAAAAAACCAACTGTCACTGTACGACAAACTGTATTTTCGCCGTAGTAGCGAATTTCTTATGGATCAGGAGGTTTGTTATTAGAATCGTCATTATTAGCCCTTAACTACACATCGCGGTTTCACAGACCTCACCGATTTTATGTTTAGCCCTCCAGTCGAATTTTTTAATAGAACAAAAGCTAGCTTTTTATCTAGTTTGACAAATATGGTTATAAACGTGATCAACAAATTCGTTTAAACTAAGAGCAGAGCGACGTAAAACTCTACTATCGAGCTATTCTCTTCGTCATAGCGAGCTTGCAATCGAGTTTCACAGATCTTATCTTGTAAAGTATGTTCCTAAAGTCGGACCTGTGTAATTAAGGGTTACTTGTCACACGCCTTAATACACTGATACGATATATCATACAAAGGGACATTGGTACGCGGGAAACACGTTATTGTTTAATTTATATTTGGGGAATTATTAAAGTACGGGTGCAATTGAAATTGTGAATTTCCGAGGGATATTAGAAGAAGAAGTGCTGAAACTTTGAGAAATCATCTATAAGAGCATGCGGATTGTATTAAGCTGTATTGATTAATCAATTGTAATCTAACAGTTGGCTCTTTTAAATTTAAGTCCAATCCTATTAAAATTGTATATTTTATTTTTTATCTCGCGTCCGGTTGTTTCGCGTCCTTACGACGACATTATTAGGCATTGCGGTAATAACGAACGATTATGTGTTTATTGAACGATAGTCGATCTTTCTACAAGGTTTGAGTATTATATAACTTTTTCTTAAGTGCTCAGCCCCTTTTATGCATTTGTTGCATTTAATTGAGACACTTGGGAAGCAGTATTATTTATTGGTTTCCGTGCGAATGATTATAGCCTGGCGTCCGTCGATTAAGCTGCTTTCCAACGTCTTAAGACATATTATTAATTTTTGCTTTTTCTTTCCATTTCGCTACCTTCTGTAAAGTTTACCTATCTGTTCCCAAGACCAAGACCGTTCCTGAATGTCCATTTTATCCTCACTCGGTATTTATTTTCTCCTGTCCCTTGACTTTCCTTAGCTCCGTCGAATCCTTTTCTATCTATTTTTCTTATCGTTATTCTGGTTTTTGTAAAAACTTTATTATTCCTCTTTATGCTGCCATAGACTCTGGCCGTCCGATGGTCGCAGTGTGTGGTCCTTAGTAATAAAATACAATATTTTATTTCGTGCCCGAGCAGCCGGACGCATTCTTATTTTTAGCCTTTGTTTAGTACAGACTTATACGCAACGTTATTTGAGTTTACAATGACGAGAAATCAAGCAACACTAATTATTATATATATGAATATATATATATTAGCAGGCTATAGTATACACCAATAATATTAATTACTACTATTATTATTATTATTATTATTATTATTATTATTATTCAAATAAATGTAAAAATTTTTAAGTTCTCTCATTTAGTATTTTATTTTAATTGCCCTTGTTTACTTTTTCTGTCACTTTGTATACCAGGAGCCAAAGTGAATTGATGAAATGTATTAATTTTTTGGAAGTGTTATTATTCTATTAGACACTTGCTAGTAATAGAGATTTATTAAGAACTTGGGACTTCTGTATTACAGATTGATTTAAGGAAGCCGATAAATTATGTCTGAGTATGGAAATTGCAGCAGGTGCCTTCTGGTGCAAAAGGGGCGGGGTGGGGGGGGGGGGGGTCAGAGCGATGAACTGTTGTCAATCAGAATGTATTAGAATTACATAGAAGTCAGATACTTGCTACTGAATTTTATGGATCCCACTGTCATAAGGAAGATTGTACATGTACACACATATTTGATAGATAACTTATGTCTATTTTTTCATATGAAAATTTATAGCTCGATGTATGAGTGAGTCAATATTCTATTGCGAATGGATTCTTTTTTTATTTAAGTACATCTGTTACGTGGCATACCTATGCCTATCGTCGAATGTTATTGCTGGCTCTGGAGAGCCTATCTAATTCTAATTTAGAATATTCATTATTTATCTAAATTGAATTGAAGGTGATTGCTTGTTTATGACAGTGACGCGTGAGCGATACAACTTTTTGTAATAAATAAGATTTTTATAGACACTTGAATTTTACTTTTGTTTTGAGAATTCATTGATTAGGAAACTCGTAAGAAATTTGCCTTAAAGTGATAAGAAAATGCTTTATATGTTTGTGCATTTTGATAGGTCGTGTAAAAGTGGTGTACTACTTTTCGATCCGTGAAATTGCAGTAGACTATAAGGGCATATCGAGATGAATTATTCTATTAATCTTGTCGGTTGATAGTTTATCAGGCGATTATTGCTACAAGATTGATATTTATATTAAAAAGCAGTAAAATGTCTGTGTTAGAAGCCACATGTCTCTTTCATTTACATTTTATATTGAAATGGACTTTTAATTTCTCAATAAATATTGTAAAGGAGAGAACCCATTTCTTCTCACGAATCCTAATATGCACCTTATTCTTCTTAATTCATTGACAGCAGTCTTATATTTGTTTTATAATAACTCTTTAAGTGATATTAAAGAGCATTTTATTAGTAGAATTTTACGATCAATTAAAAAAAAAAAAGATAGGCACATTGTACCATGGAAAATATACATTACAAAATGAATGTCAGTTTAAGCTTTGTAGAGTACTGAATTTAAAAAATATCCATTCCTCTGATATTCGTATCTTTTATAGTTAAACTATTAAAAATAGTTTGCTACCGTGTAATATATAGTTCAATAAATTAAGTATGATTATATAATTTGCAATACCTCTATATTTAAAGAGATGCTTCTGCAGAAGAAGCGATTGAAACTGGAGGAAGAAAGTATGCCCGTATTTGACTGTGCAGTTGTGCTATTTCAGGATTTTCCCGTTCCAGTGATCTAATTAGTTGAGAAAATTGAACAGTACCTGTAATGTATATTATGTTAATTAATAATGCTACCTAACAAACTTAGCTTTAATGGCAGATATACCTTCTCGACCTTCTGGAAAGCCGTAATTTTTTATAATATCCATTTGTATTTGAGTAACAATTGGAAATACAAATTGCATCATTTTCAGCATTTCATTGCCAGAGTTTTCTTTTGCTTCTGTAAGTTTCTGTATATTTTCTGTAGAGTTTAAAGCTGCTAGAATGTCTGTCAAAGCAGCTAAAAAACAAAACGTTCAAACAGTATAGTAAAGGACACTATTAAAATAAATTATGAACTCATTTTATCAGACATTAACTGTAATTAAATAAAGTAGTTTTTATAATGTGTGCCATTAACCTTATACAATACCTTTTGCCGTTTCTGACGTGAAATTTGTTAATGTTGCCATTGCTTTTCTCTTAATATGTTTTTACTCCAATAATTCACTAGCAGCTTATAAACGTGTATTGAATTTCTTTTAAAATATATGTATATTTACATTGAACATTTACAATAGTTCAACTTAACTTTCTCACTCAAATTGACAGAATTGACAGTTTCTATATTGAAACTTATATCAACTGAAAATCTGGATTTTTATTTTGACATTTACTCTCAGCTGGTATACTTCCTTCCTTCCTTTCCCTGTGGCTGACTATCCTCTAATGAGGAGATGTACCAGCTCTCAGCTGGTATGAGCATGAACTAAGATTAGAGCATTGAATAAAGAGGTAAATAGATTGATATCTTATGGGATATAGTGACACGCAACTTCTGTCTTACGGACACCTACAAGTGAACCTTAACATTGAAATTCTATATATAGATATGTATTCTATGTATCAGAATCGCGGGACACAGAATACACGGGTATGTCTAGTCTATTTGTATTCAGTCAAAAATTAAAGAAAAGTCGAAAATTCATATTCAAAATGGCCCGTATGAAAGGCGGCAGGTAAGACATTCGTCTTCTTCCTAATAAAATATTATTACTTCATGAGTATGAGAAATTACTCGGTCATATTGGTCACTGCAATTATCCCCAGACTGCTGTAAGCAGCTGTGAGTACAAAGTATCATAAGGTCGATACTCTTCACTAGTATTCTTCCAGATGTGAATATTGGCCAAATCTACATTGCTCTGAACCAGCCTACCTAAGTGATATCTTATCTACACTCTGAAAAGTTGACAGATTGTAAACGTGGTACTCTTGGTACCCGAAATCCTGGAGAACGGAATTGCAACACTTTTATAAGGAAGTGGTTAAGAGTGAAGTGGTGCATCGTAGTAGAGCATTTTCAATTGGATGTGAATTTAGATGTCTGTAAGGTGTCAAAATAAATTTCAAGAGTAATGGGCATTGACAGCATGAGGGTTGGTGGAGGCCGATGTCCTCCACTTCTCGTTGGAGGACTTCTTATTGCCTGTTTGATGCTCATTTGTAACTGGTGGACGTCATCCTCGGAAAATTTGGAATTACTTCGTCAGATTGACGACTTTAGTGAACAGCTTAAAATCAGGTTTGTTCATAGACCATATAGGTTTTAGAAACCATTTCGTTTCTGTGATACTTGTATTTTAGCTCAAGTTAAAGTTTCTGATACCATGCAATACACTTTTATATTTAATGCGAAGTCCATTACTTCTTGTAAATTGGAGTTCATCCCAGTATAATGTACAGCAAAGACTCCCATTATCTGAACAGAATACTTTTTTCTAAAAACCGATTTTTAGAAGGAAATATTCTGTTTGGATAATGGAAGTTCTATACTTTCATTGGCTTGTTTTTTTTGTCATATTAAATGTTTATAGCGCATGAACACTATTTACTGATAAATAGCACACTTATCATATATGTATAAAATATAAGTTTCTTTTAGCTAAGCATTTGGAATATTAAATGTTTACATATCAATTGCCACTGACACCTATGCTCATCATATTTGTTTTTAACACTGCCTAATTATACTAAATGTACAGTTTCCTGCTATTGGTCTTGTATTTATATTTTGTTTGTATATACCTATTTAAAAACATGTTTAGCATTACATTTTTCTTAATTTTACTTTTTGTGAAGTAATATCTATTATATCACCATAGTTCAGAGTATTTATGCACCTGTTTATTAGATGCATTTCTTTTGTTTTATATCACAAAATGTTTCTATAAAACTTCTAACAGTTTCTTGAATACTTAAGACTAATTTCATAGATTTATGTTGTCAAAAACTGTATTTGTAGCTTTTGTTCAAATGATCTGGTGGTGCTTACCAGGAAGGTGCATTCCACTGAAATTTTCATTAGGTGCATTTGACGTCTTGTAAAAGCAATGCAAAAAATATAGTATTATTTATAACACTTTAAAAATCGTGTGATCCAGTATTTTATATGAAGCAAAATAGTTATTTATTATTTCTTTGGAAAAATAGTTACATGAGATCAATGCGTGTTCCATCTAACAGTGTACCAGGTCATTAAATAAGAATTGATATTTGCAGTGCAGAAGAAAGGGATCAGTGCGTGACGCTTCGTGGAAATTTAGAGCAGCGATATAAACATTCAGAAGACGAAGTAGCATCGTTACATGTTCGACTGGAGCAACAGAGCAAATTGAAAAAACGTTATGACGAATTAGAAGAAGCTAATACAATGTGTAAGAGTGAGTTGGACTCACTCAATAAATTAGATGTTTCAAAAACAGCCACGTTAGAATCGCTGAGGCTAGAAAAAGACTCAGTAAATTCTCAATTAAATAAAAAGAAGGAAGAGAATCGAAATCTGTTAGAAGAATTAACGAAGGTGAGATGGAAGTTTTAAGTGGAAATATAATTTTTATTATTAATTCTCAATTATTACGTTTCTTATTTTTCAGGTTCAAGATGAACTGAATAGATTAAAAAGCGCACAAAATTCACCTAAAGATCCGACAGTCCAGGAGGAGCAACCACGTAAGTGATTATGTTATTTGTTGTATTTTTTTGTACTCCTGTTCCGTTTGAATTTTATTTTTGTGCTCTAATTAAAACTCCAATATGCTGTTCGTAACAACTAATCCTTCGTATACTAAACCTGAAGCAATCTAATCACCATAAAAAAATTGCAATCACGAAATTCATGTCTTCTAATTAACTTACTCCACTTATAATTATTATACGGCGAATTTTAATGATAAACAAAACTGCCGAATTCACAATGTTTTAATATTTATCACTGCTCCAAACGATAGTTATTATAGGAGTGTCCTAAACCATAACATTTCCAATTATACTTAATATTATTTAGAACATTCATATAAGAAATTTTACTCATATATATTTATCAATATATCAATTGTTGATCTAATCTGGGTTGGATAAGTTTTTAGCGATTCATGTAAAGCGTTTATTGTCTGGTCAAAAGTAAGAAAGATATTTTGGGAATTTGCTTATTTAGTGAGAACAGGAGTGTTCATAAGCAAAGCACAGTTGGCTCCTGTTGCGGAATCGGCAGTAAGAGTATCTACTTCTGGTCAGCATGGTTTCAAGTATCACAACGTTCCTATACTTCCACGCGATTTGCCTGGCGCAGTGCGTCAAGTTCCTCGATTTTCAGTTACCATGTTAAAAGGTAGTTTCAGCCAGAGAGACGAAAGATCAATTGATTGAGCATCATTATGATACTGATAGATCAGAAGATTCCAAGAAATTCCAAAAATATTGTTAATAACATCTACTAGCATCCAATGACTTTATTCAAAACAAGCAGCTTAACTTTACTTCAGATAGAGGAAAGAATTAAAAAATTCTAAATATTGCAATAATTGTTTAGATCATACATATAATAGCAGGACAGATTCGAAGAGATGCACTATGAGGATTTTAATAATTGTTTTTAATATTAAGAATCTTAATTGGGTGTCATAAAATTGTATGAATATTATTAAAGTTTTTATCAAAGACTTTCTATCGTGTTTCTATTAGTAGTAACATAGTGTGCCTAACTTTCAGCTCGAATCGAAACAAAGCCTGATAGTGCAACTACAAACGCTATTGAACCAAATAGTCAAAACGTTGGAGATGGAATCGAAGACGATAATCGTTTGGACGGTATGGATTTTAGTTATGTAAAACATTGTTATTATTA